>JNHV02000225.1:0-25530 GCA_001691785.3 Amanita brunnescens Koide BX004
GATATATAAGGCCAAATGAAATATTTTGCGCAAAAGTCTGCCAGCATTGCCACATGGGCGACAGATGCGACTCGCGGGAATTTGTTCGAATGCCGCTCAAGCCGGCTTGACAGCGCCCTGACCTCTCCTGACCCCTGATGGAATGTCTTCTCGTACCTTGCCGCAAATCCCACCCACCTTCTGCCCCCTCAGGTGACTGAGCAAAACGGGCCTCGTCACCGGAGTTTGTTACGTTTAAGTCGCTCTAACACCGTGCAACGTGTACCACATAATAATAACCGGCGGCGTCGTTACAGAATTTAGGCTTGCAATGTAACATGTAGCAACTGATACCTAAAAATTGACCCTGGAAAGGGTCTCGTAGAATTGTTTTCCTTGCAAGGTCGCCGTCTCAAGTTCAAGCTTGCTGACTTCTCTCTTGCCATTGTCACCTGCCAGCGTTCCTGCTCCCCACGCGGACCCTAATAAAGAGGTGTCATTGTTGATTAATATAGACCGGATCAAATGATGATTGATCGCAGCTTATCTCTTTATTACTCACCGCCATGGACCTCAGACAAGTTTCCTAGCAAACCGAAAGTCTGAGAGTATCCAAGAGGCACGTAAGCCATTCCGTGATGCACAAGCGTCGACATCATGGTCGACGCAGTCATCTCTTGTCCTCCGCCGAGCGTCGAGGTYGAAAAGAAGACCCCGACATACTTGCCGGCGAGCGAGCCTCCTTTCCAAAGTCCTCCTGTCTTGTCCCAGAATGCCTTGAAGTATTATTAGTCTGTCGATATCCAGGGAACTGTATCAAGAATCCTACCTTCCACTGGGCAGGCATGTTACCATACCTCGTAGGAATCCCAAGCAGGAAGGCATTGTACTTTGTCATTTCGCTCGGCTCGATATAAGGAATATCCGACCATTGGCCACGTAAAGTTCCCATTTTGTTTAGCACCTCCGGGCTGAGCGTCTCCGCAATCCTGCAACAGATCAATCGTTTCTAAAACACACGTCGACAAAAGACATCATACTGAAATAATTCGGCGTGACCCCCAGCCTGCTTGATGCCCTCTATCTCCGCTTTGGCCACTGTGAAGCGCGCCCACTGTAAGCGCAAACCATCGTCTAGAGCGAGACTCACGTTTATGTACGTGGCCATGTATTGAATAAAATATGACTGCAACTTTTGGAGGTGCCATGAATTGCACCTTCTGGGACTCATGAGCAATTTAAGTACTGTCTCGGTACTGCACGTCATCAATACATTCGTTATGATCGATCGTACGTGGTGAGACAACTTGCGAGCTGCTCCATGCACCTTCGTACTTCTTGTTGCAAAGAGGACACAGTACCAAATCTTATACCACCTGTTCTCCGCAATTTGTAAATTCATTGTCTTTTTGTTTGATATCTTATACAACAGAATAGAACAAGGAGTGCAAACGCGGTTGGATATACACAAGATTGTGACGCGGGGAACAAAATGCAATAGCACCACCCAATGACCAAATAACGGCTATCAATGTCCTCCAGTATCGCAAGATTGTAGGACTGAGGGTTCCGCAACCAAACGGGATTAGGAAGAGCCTTTCGGTGCCTCCTTGAAGGAGATAGCCTGTACAGCGTCACTACGAAGGAAGGAGAGGAACATAGATAAAAAAAACAGACCTGCTCTTCTCCCATGGCAGCAATGATAGTGACCAAGAGATCCTTGCCATCATCAAACCCTCCTTGTATTTCTTTGCCCAAATCACCTTCAGGAACCTTAACATCATCCTTGGCAATGCCATCGTTTGTCATGAGGTTCAAGAACCCATCGTCAATGTTGACCTGCAAATACATGACGGTCAAGACGATGGAGAACCATAGTTATGTACTCACAAGCTGGTATTCGTTACGTAAGACATTAGGGACATCCATGTTATGAGTGGAAGGACTAATGTCTTCCTGGACAGAAGTGAGCTTACGCGATCGTCATAATGCAACGTAAAACTCACCAATTTTTTGCCCGTGAAGATCTGTCGAAGCGTCAGTGCCTCAAGTCATCTCTTGTTATGGCTGCTCACATCAATGGCGACAAGGTGAACCTTGGCATGCCCATGCTTTCCAGTCTTGGAAGTAGACATGTCAACGATCTTACAAGGACGGCCTACATAGGGTGAGATGGGGTGCTGATTTACTGATCTAGGCACTCTCACCCTTGATCACAACGTGCCCGTTTTTACGGAGAGCAGAGCATTGCATAGGGAACGTCAACGACGCTCCCGCGCTAGCCTGAGATAAGTTATCAACTGGGTCAATACCAATTACAAAAGGTAGCAAACCCACGAACCTGCTCGATTACTTGATTGTGGGCCTCATCGTCAGACATTTTTTCTAATGCTTAGGTGATGGACGTGGATGAAAGAAAGGGGGCAGATGAAGGGTTTGTAGATGGAACTGCGATAGTGTTCAAAAATTTCAGATTGGGCAGTTTGAAACTCCGATGATTATGTAATGTTTCCTAACATATCCTGTCCTCGACATAGTGCTTTGGTTCAGAGCGTAACAGATTTCATGCATCCYTTTGGCGGCATTCCCATATGTCCCAAGTGTTCGAAGCAGGTCTATGCCGCAGAGCAGGTGAGGTGATATTTATCAATATTTTTGGAGGTTAACATCAAGTTCAGGTAATGGGGCCAGGACGAAAGGTGCGCGGGTCTTTCTAACTGCTGGGCGCTAGCACTCATCCATTTCTCATAGCTATACCACAAGGTCTACAGACACCCTGTATTCAAATACCGTCACTAATTCGGACGCATAGCCATGCCTTGCCTGTACAATCTGCAACAAGAGGCTTGATTCCTTTACGCTTCTGGAGCATGATCAACTGGTATTTGTTTTACTGGTGCTACAATTATCACGATGACTAACTTTGTATAAGCCATACTGGTAAGCCAGGCGAAACCTCCATTTGTCCCTCCCCTTCACCGAATACGCCGGTCTAGTAAATCATGCCATATCAAGAACTTTGGCACGCGCGACCTGCGCCATGCAAACTTACCTCATCGAGATGATCTACCTTCCTCTCCTACCAGGGCCGGCCAGCCACCCCCTCTTCCGCCCCGCGTTACGTCTCCGATACGCGTAGACCCCCCTGCGCCTTTACTCAGACCCACGCGATCACTAGCCACAAGTCCCACTGGCATCCGGCCACCTACTTTCCCCCGCAGCAGTGCAAACAAGGACGGCGAGGGTGACGCCGCTACATCATCAGCTCATGACCCCACTTCGCCGTCTGCTCCCCCTCGTGCGCTGAGCCCATCCGGAAAATTCGGCATGCCCACTAATTCAGGTCGCCATGGACTAGGGAGCTTTCCTCGAACCGTGCCCCTCAGTCCAACCAAGTCCGCTCCGCTAAACACAGACCTTAACCCAGATCCAAATTCGCCGCCCCCGCCAGTCTCACGGCCCTTACATAACGCGAGTCGTAGCGTAGAATCCATACCGCCCGTCTCTGCGCTTGCGCCCACGGCGACGGGTACACGTTACGGTGCACTCCTGAACCCCACCAATGTGAACCTTACTGGAAACTCCGACGGTTCTCCCAGGCGCTGGGGCACAGATACCCCCGTTTGTCCAAGATGTAGTCGAAACGTTTACTTTGCTGAACAAGTCGGTGCACTATTTTTGACAATACAACTATTCCTGACAGAACGGTTTTAGGTCAAAGCGGTGGGTAAGACGTATCACAAGGGATGTTTGCGTTGCCTGGAATGCAAGGTACTTCTCGACTCTAGTCGACTCCGCGATCATGATGGAGAGCCCTACTGYGTGAGGTGTTACGGAAAGGTGATCTTATTTGACCACTTTTGACCTTCATGTGACTGACTTCACTTTTTTGCAGTTGCATGGCCCTCAGGGCAGCGGATATGCGCTCCTTGGCAAAGCAGGCGGCTGAGCGAACAACCGTGAGATTTCGTTAATTATTGACTTCAAGTTGCTACTGTAGCATTACGACCGCTCATATCGTTGATAAAGTATGACGGTATTCTGTAACCCGATACGAGCCTTCTGTACAACCTTGTATGAACAGTTGCAATCGATATCCACATTSTCCCTCTTACGATCCTGATCAAGCGAACACTACGAGAACCCCGTCAGCTACCCTCCATTCGGCTTGCGCGGCATCGATATCGAACTCTCKCTGTCGCTTAAGCGCCAAACTATTGTTCAGTTTCACATCCTGTATCGCTGTCAGATTTCCTTCCGCTGAGCCARAATTCCCATGAAGGTCAGTCGCTAATACCGATGCACTATCTGTCATGCCGGCACGAGCGCGATCAGTCGAAGCATTAGCGACGATTTYGGCATCGGAATGGTTGAGGTTGATGTCCAACGTAGGGCATGTTGGAACGCTGAGAATCAGTCGCCGAACTTCTAGATCCAACGTGGCRGTATCAATTAAATCGCGGGTCTAGAAACGTTTGATCTAAGTCATCGTCGTTGATATCAGAGTTTAGCGCCTACAAGATTTGGAACAGTGATAGTTATGCGCAACCTATCTCCTTCTTTAGACCATCTCCAAATAAGAGGCGAGTTAGATTTTGGGGTTCTAATCAGCGCGCTTGTCTTTGCAGCCGATGCCGACTTCAATATGCCTTTAAGTTTACCGTCAAATGAAGTTGACGATTTCTTCGGTTCATTGGACGTGATATCCTCAATAAGCGGCGGCTTTTTTGACTCCGAGAATCCACGGGAAGCGGACGCGGATGACGCTGGAGAGGGCAGGGCTGAGGTCGGTGCTCGTACCCCCATACGTTCAAATAATTCTGAAGGAATGTGAACAGTCCGAGGTGTTAGTTTTCCTTTAGCTGCAATATTCGGCGTGCCGATCCGACGAGAAAGGACTATCGATGTCTGCGCTTCGATGCGTTGCAAAGCCAGCTCTAACAAGTTTCAATGTGCCTTAGTCAACGAGGCCTCCTATGACGACGGTATCGTACCTATGAGAAATATTTTGAATTCAGGGTCGGCGAGAGCCCTCGTTCTGAGAGATACATTATAGACACAATCAAAGACGAGTGCCGACTTCCCGGCTGTACAGGCGTTGTTAGYGATATCGTAACATGGAGGAATAATCTGCAATCCTCCGACTTGTTACCTTTGTCAGTGTCTTTTCTTCCCTCAGATACGACTACGGGCGCAAACCACCCATCAACGACATGCTCATCCGTCTCTCGTCCCTGCATAGCACGCCGAATGTCTTCTTCACTACCTTCGGGTGGAGGAGGTACATTTTTGTCCCATGCAATGTTTACGAAGATCTTAAATCCTTTTTCTACTTGCAGTGGCTCATTCCGTACGGATATGACGCCAGCCTGCAAAGCAGATGATTTGACGCAGAATCCAGGCGAAGGTGAAAGCTGGATGGCAATGGACATAACGGCTGCATACTAAGAGGCACGTGCCAGCCTGAGGCAGAAAGCGACTCGTGTGTAACCCTTTATCTTGTCTTTCATTATCAAGAACGCAGGCTCGACTAGAAAGCTCAGCTTTCTGCTTTATGTTTCTATCTATCAAGACTATCTGAACGTTAGGAAAGTCTTAAGATGATCTAGTGCCGAAAGTAGTGCGTGGACAATCATAAACAACGTTCGTCAAGGGTGTGTGTGTGGCATTTACCAAGTACGTATTTCTGCACGACGGCCAACGCGAAGCCATCGGCTGCGTGGTATACCTCCCATTATCCTGGGTCCTGGTATCAGGGTCTGGGACATTCATATCAGTTCCTTGGCCCCACAATCTGATAGTGATGGTTCTGTAACATCTGGGTTCTTGGGTAAGAAGTCGGCGTTGTGAGACATTTGACGCATTTGCATTTTTAGCTGGAGTTTCAACCCAGGATGAACCGGCAAGTAAGGAACGGTAAACATCCCACAATTGTAATCATTTGAATTGCTACTCGATGTTCGCTTGCCTTGGGCTGCAGTGCTGCAAGGAAATTTCTGGTACCCAGGACCCGATTCAACACCAGCACCGTGTGCAACGCGTATGGTAGTAAGCGCGCCGCGGCACTGATTTATTTTTGGACACGCACGTGCATCGATCCTATGTGACTCGGTGCTATTCACACGAATATCCTCACATCCGCTTCTGCAAGATCGGTTTCTTCCATTAAAAGAGTACCATAAAAGCGCACTGGTACCAACCGTTCAGCATAATCTTTCGTCCTCTTTTCCTTTGCTCGACCACACTTCTTAGAAACAGATATGCCCAACACGCCCAACTCACCTATCCCCGATGATCCAGTTCAATACATTCAAGATCGCAGAGTTACAGGAGTAAGGATCCCTCGCTTGTTTCCTGGGTGAAGCGCTCAGTWATTTCCAGTACGACCCCTTGGTCCAACCAGCACTTCTCCGGCATGAGATTGCCCCTTCTCTCTCTTCACAGAGACTTGTTGCCCATGCTAGTTACGATGCTGCAAGAGTTCTCTCAGGCCACGATGACAGAGTTCTTGTAATCGTCGGCCCCTGTTCAATTCACTCACCGGAACAGGCCATTGAATATGCCAAGCTCCTCAAAGCAAAAATTGCCGATTGGCCCAATCTCCTCATCATCATGCGTGCATACTTGTGAGTTTTTTTCTTCTTTGTGTATCCCGATCTATTTTTAACGACTTTCTCAGTGAGGTGGGAATGATTACTATTGATAGCACTTCTCATTTACGATGCCGTTTAGAAACCGAGGACCACTGTTGGCTGGAAAGGGCTCATCAACGATCCAGACATTGATGGATCGTTYCAAATTAACAAAGGACTGCGCACCGCAAGGAAACTACTATGCGATTTGACCGATCTCGGTGTTCCAGTGGGCTCTGAGCTACTGGATACCATCTCACCTCAGTTCATCGCTGATCGTATGTGCCTATTTTCCGGCGTTAGTGCTCGGCTATATGACTATAACGCTTTGTAGTCATATCCTGGGGTGCCATCGGTGCTAGGACGACGGAGTCGCAATTGCATCGTGAACTGGCGTCTGGTGTATCCTTCCCGATCGGTTTCAAGAACGGAACTGATGGAAGGTAGGATGACTAAAGTTTGACATGAAACTATACCAAAGTTTAACCATAACTTAAGCATAACGGTTGCAGCTGATGCAATGCTCTCAGCCTCCAATCCCCATGCTTTTATGGGAGTGACAGAGCAAGGTCTGGCTTCGATCGTAAAAACGCGCGGAAATAAGGATGTTCACGTCATTCTTCGTGGTGGCACTGGCGGACCAAACTATTCTGCGGAGCATGTTCAAAAGACAATAGATATCATTTCGAAGAAGCGCGAATTCCCGAGTATCATGGTTGATTGCAGCCGTGAGTATTTCCACTTGACTCTCTTTGATGTACGCGTTTAAGCTATGTGAACATCGCAGATGGAAACTCGCAAAAAAATCATAGGAATCAACCACTTGTTATCGATAACATTTGCGAGCAACTCCAAGCAGGCCAGAAGCATATCACAGGAGTCATGATAGAGTCACACCTCAATGAAGGCAACCAAAATGTTCCTCCAGAAGGGCCTCAAAACCTCAAATGGGGCGTCAGTATTACCGACGCCTGCGTAGATTGGGCATCTACCGTTACCATGCTTGATAAACTCAATGATGTTCGTCACCATCTGTCCTTACCTCACCACTTGGAATCTCACGTTMCTTACAGGCTGCTGGAAAAAGACGCGAGATCCTCTTAGCAGAGAGCCTCAGTAAGGTCCCTGCGTTTGAGCGAGTTCAGAATGGACATGCCGCTCGAGGGCGCGTTTAACGTCGGTGAAATAGCTAAAGGGCCTCTCATAGCGAATTGGCATTGATGTGGCCGCTATCTCACATGTATATTCTTCTTTAAACCTTGATTTTAGAATGCTTCTGTCGCTGACTTAGTGCTTTGGTCTAGTCCTGATATTATCCAGAGCACTGTATACTGCTGCATGGGCTTACCACTCTTTTTCTTGCCACAATCCAATTGTTTTCCATGCTCCCGCTTGGTGCAAACGTGGAAGGGAGGACCCCATCCCTAGACACTATTGTGCGGTCAATACCATTACGGTRAAGATAAGATACAATTGCTGATAAATCATCCGAATTGATGAATGATGCATTGATGCTTGATAGCATAGTCACGGACGTCTCGGATGGCTAACGGCTTCTTTGAGTTAACAAGTCTGACTACAAAGAACAGAATGCAACGTATGTAACACTGAATAAGAATCGTTCTTACACTTGCTCTCTACATGAAACCCTGGCTCCGGCGTTCTGAAGGATCCGACTCAATAAGGATATCTGATTATTGTTATTGGTAAGTACAAGTAATGCAAAGTCAAGCGCGCCGGGAGTTCCATCCACCAATAATTTCATCAAGAGACCTAACTGACCACCCCGATCCAAGAGTCGTGGACATTTTGGTACCTGAACTGTGTAAAACTTCCCGAATGCCCACATCGAGACCCGCAATATTACTTGTACCCTCGGGCTGAGATCTTCCCATGCACTGTGCATAAGCATCTTGTGCAAGCTGCCGTAGGACGAGCAGAACAGTTGAAACAGGCACGCCATTCCTAAGCAAATACCACGACAGCTCATTAGAAAAGTCRTCCTCACTATCCTTTTTAGATTCCACAGTTTCTCCACAAGCATATCTTGCCAATGATTTGACGAAACGGGGCTGACGACGAACATCCTCTAGCCTCAGGTCTAATGCGTGCAAAGCTCCGGAAACAGTGCTGTCTCGTATCAGTGGCGGACGCAGGTTATTTTCCACGCGGCCACTAAATCGCCGTTCATACACCATACTATAGAAGTCGGCCGCGAAACGTAGATCCTGTAGCCGCAAATGGAAATACTTGGGGCTTCTTCCGGCTCTCCTGGAGCAAATCATCCTTCGGTACTGAAAGAGGCTCAAATGAGACTGTAGTGTCTGCGGCTTGTCTTGCAGAATACTATCCAGCAAGCTTGCATGACAGTACCTCTCGAAAAGGCGTTCTTCTTCCGTTTCTCCGTCGTCCCTAGCCAGGCGGTCGGCGAATGCCAAGAACAACACGTCGTTCGAGAAAGAGGTAATGAATTCTGACAGGTCACCAGCAGGGTGTGTCTTGGTAGCCGTTACCTGGGGGAAATCTAAAGTTGCCGCATCTCCTGCGGATGAGCCAGACCGTACGAAAAGGCTTCTGCTACCTTTCGGGTCCTCCATGTAGCTTAGGAATGCAGTCCTACGTTTAACGTAGAGCGTCTGGCTCCGAAGAAGCATTTCTTTATGCCGGGGTAAATTTTCCGTGTCTAGGTAAAATGGCCAATAACGAGGGGTGTCAACCCGTATCGACATGAGTTGGTTGAGATCGGGGATGAGGGTAGGCGATATGAGCTGCGTCGTTGCAACTTCATCGCTCTCCTTCATGGTAATCTTGATGGGAAGATAAACGACCTCTGCAGTGTCCACATCTCGCGCAATGAGACAACGCGGTTCCACAGCCAAAACCCAAAGGTGCCGCAAGGCTTGTAGGAAACACTTGTTGTCAAAAGAGATGTGCGGGAACCTTGGAAAAAAGGCGGCAACCATGCATGCGATAGCAGAGTTGGATGTACCCAGGGTATAACGTCCGCCGCCAAGGAAGAGTAATCCCAGCGCTAAATGAGTCGACATATGTATGCCATATTTTAGGGAATGGTGATACATTGTTTGCTGGTACGTGCCATATGCATAGCGTAAGCGACGGAAGCAGGTGATTTCACCAGTTCCGGCCATTATCATACTCAGGGAAATGGAGATTAGATTTAGGCCGTCTCGGATAGCTGAGCGTTTGATCTTATGATCAAAAGCTAAGCCTAATTTGCGTTAGGATTCAGAACGTNCAGTAAAATCAATCATCTCACTATTTGAGTGAACTAGCCTTGTGAAGGCGTCAAAGTATTTGATAATCATCATATATGCCTCTTGCCTAGCTGTTCCGGCATATTTTAGACCAATGGCAAAACAGCAGCCGGCACAGATGTTGTAGTGGGCCAATTCGAAAGCGTCATCAACTGTTTTGCCAGTCTTATTCCGTGATTCTACAGCATCCCGTATCGGCTCAGGAATCTGTGATAGCATCCAGTCGTTGGTCGGGGCAATTGAGTCCCACATGATCAGAGTACGTGCGATAGTTCGTATGAGAAGAAAGCTTGGCTGGATGCGGTTAAGTGCGACTACAGTATCGGGAATGGTGATGATGTCCACCACGTCCTTGCGCCCGGTTTTCAAGTACATTAGACCTAGGGCGATAGTCGCTGCTGGTGAAGTTAAGTTTATATCAAAGGAAGGTCTGATTTTGCTTGTTGAAGGTTTTGATTCTCCGTGAATGAGAATACTCAAACGTGATAAAAGAGCTACATCGGCAGGTATTGCTGTTCCTTTCCCAAGCATGATCATACCGAACGCAAGTGCTGCGGAAAAAGTGTATGCTTCTCTGTGCTCATTGCTCAGGTCTGGCTGAACTAAATCCTGACGACTAATCTGATTCAGGCAGACCTCCGCCATCCGCCGATTCTTTGTGCCCATGTATAGTAGGCCAACGCCCGACAGACCCGCAGCCTGAGTCATTAGTGACACATTCAGATCGACGGACGCAGTAGGCAATAGAGCGGGAGTATGAACGGCAAGCAGCTTTGTGACATGTTGATTGCCGTTGCCAACATTTGCCGCCGATAGTCCAAGAAGTACTCCTATCGAAGTGAGGTCATGTTTCGGGGTTAAGTAGCTGAATGTATGCCAAGTCAACATCTCCCTCAGGTGACCGGTGAGACCTAGGCCGAAAAGGAAGCCAGCATGCTCCGGCGTCAGGTCGGAAGGCTTGTTAAAGGCTATCCATGAACTTTCTACGCCTGTTGCTGAGGGAGAAATCCTTAAGCCTGCGGCTACTCCATTATGGAATTCACCCCAGTGCAACGATTCTGCTGGAATCTTCCCTAATTCGGGAGCTATGACAATATTTAAGGGCTGCACTCGGATTGCGAACTCGGGCTTGGGGATTGAATAGGCCTCTTTCGTCACGTTGGGTACGCAACCAAAAGTAAATAAAGCCCGCCCGTACGGCAATGCAAGGGTTCTTTCCGCAAAGCGGACAACTTGATTTTGATACTCTTTAGTCTGGTCGTGCTCACTGGCGTGGTGTCAGTTCAAGATCATATGTCACATAGGTACTGCTGACCTCAAATCAGGCCTATCAACGCTCTTGATTGTCGGAATCGCCGAAGAACATAGCATGCGAGCCACCTCTTCTAACCTGCGGTCCTGGCCAAACCGTATATCTGTAAAATCTTTGAGGTCTAATTCAACCCCTGATACGGTATCGACCTTCCCGGATGCTGCTGCTTTTGCCCCCGCCAGAATTTGCTCCATCGTTGGACGGGTCTTGGGCGGAGACTGTTGTTACGTGAGAAGGTAGGCTACAATAGATTTCGTACTACGCACGATAAAGTCYTTGATAGGACGGTAACTCTCGTTGTACATCAGGTCAGGAGCTTCGCTTGCAGATGCTGCCAAATCATTTCGTCCGATAGCGAGATATGCTTCCAACGGCCAATTAGCAGGAGGAGCAAGTTGGCATGTCCTTGCAGCCTCCCTGATGGGCGCCGCTAAACCCAATGGAATCCGGTTCAAAAATTCAGATCCAGCCTCGCAGTTCACTAGTTTAGATATTGCCGCTTCGCTTCTGTCTTGCGTACTCTGTATTTTGTTATCGCCTAGGATGCTATAAATGTCGATCAATCCACGCATTGTTGAAAGAGGGTCCACGCGTCCAAATGCGAACGAAGGACTGATGCCTAGCCTCTTGGTAAGGTCGCTCACGTCTGGCCACGGGAACTGCCAATCTGGACTATTGATGCGGCCAAACAGAAGTGCGGAGAAGTCTGGCGGCCAAACGGGTATCCTATCGTCTAAGTGTTCCACGACTGACGTGATGTTAGCTGGGGCTCGTAAAAAACCTATGGGGCACACCTGTAGTCGCTGGCGACGGCCATGAAGCAGTGGCGTCTGGAACGAGGCGCTTCCAATAGTCTGCCCACTCGGGTCTTACTATTAATGCGATCCTGCAGATCACTGGAACTATTCGGACGACGAGGTCGTAATGGTGAACAAGCAGACGGGAATTTTCGGCGAGAATATGAAGAGCATACAGAACAACGGATAAGATAGGATGAGGCTTCGAGGAATTGAGAACTGATATTTGTTTGGGTGCTGACGGTGGAAGCTCGAGATGTTGAAGCGCAGGATCGTCGCGGTAATATTGGTGAGACCTGGACCGTCCGAGCGCTTGCCAAGAGTCGTCAGGTATGGGTCGTGATGTAGATTTCAAGTTCAACATCTGATAAAGTGCCGATACGAAGCAGTTAAATTGASCACTGGTAGAAGAAGACAGTCCCCTGGACCACCAGTGATCAAGGAAGGCACGATGCAAATGGAAAGAGTAATCGGCCGGTAACGTCACTGCCATCATTTGCAAACAAGAATTGGTCAACACATCGGTGGGGATGAGGTTGATGGTTGTTGTGGCTCTATAGCCATCTTCATATGTCACGATGATCGATGAGACTGCGGTGCACTGCACGGACACGATATGCCCGTGATCAGTTATGCCTGCAGACGCTTGCAATCTTCGTTTGTCCTCTTGGATGCGTATCGGTAGCTCACGCGTACCATGCGTGAAAAGCACCAATCCCCCGTCCGGCTTTAAGACCAGCAAATCCCAAACTTGGGAACGTGTGGCGCACACAGAGGTCGCGGACACAGCGGCCCGTTCACCAAGTGGCTTTACTCTCAGCATCCCGTCCTCCCCAGACGTAAGTGAAAGCAGTAATAAGGCACGAGCCTTGGGAAGGCAGATACCCATCAGTGTTCGATCATAACTGCCATCCCAGCGAGAATCAAACAACGAAACTGAGACATCGCGCCACGACCTGGCACTAGAGCAATGCAGAGAAGCTTGGTAAATTTATCACACACAGATGGGGATGATGCTCACTCCTTTTCGTCGAGCTCCTGGGAATAAAGTTGTTCGACCCAGTAAGAAGCTTTCATTCTGCCATGTTCAATGGGAGCCAGGATATCCAAGTCCATGCGAGCTCCTAGCACCATCCGATCCATCGTGACGCTCACGTCGTTCCGCGCCAATGATTCTCGTTTTTTTCCACTCGCAGGCCACTGAGACTGAGACGAATTTGCGCCGGTCGCAAGAGTAGCCAGTGTCGCCGCCGTCGACAACGAGGTAGGCATGCCGGGTAACGAAGAGACATTATGCGCATCTCTGAACTCTGGTCCAGGCGACGGTTCTCTTGATCGTACGCCAGGTGACAGGTTACTATGCCGCCTATCAAACACATCGTTATAGATGGCTGATGTCCTGCGACTGCTATTACCACCCATTGATTGACGTTTCCGATGGAAAGATTGAGTGGTCGAGTGACCGAAAGGAACAGGAGCATCCTTGGGTTTGATGTACACATAACGCCAGATCGACAGTCGCTTCTGCTCGACGTCGATGGTGACCAGAACGTCATCCGCCGCGTGTGGACCACGATGAGAAACCCAGACCACCATTTCCGTCGGTGCAATAGCCTTTAGAGGCTTGGYTGAGTTTTCATCTTCGTCTTTCAATGCCGCAGGAGCGCCCTCCACACCTCCAATGATACCGGTGGTCAAACCAATTGCGGAGGCCTCCGCGAACGGGCTGGTCATGGAAAAGATGGTCGGGAGCACAGGATCACCAGTGATGTCTGCTTCGTGTAGCTCAGTCGGTTCCAGTACCCTCTGTATCATTACACCGTGTGGAGAAATTGGCCATGCCTTACGCACAATGAACGGGAGCGAGAACGTATACTCGAAGCCATTTCGTAAGAATATGCGGCCAATGCTTCGTAGAAAGACGAAAACAGCAGGAATGAGTTGGACAGGGCCTACTTCAGGTTTCTGTTCACGCTGTAGTTGGGCAAAGGGACCAAAGGTAGGTCTGTCGGAGGAATTGCGCGCGTCGGATTCTAGATCTGCATATCGCGCCGTATTGTGAGCTTGAAGGGAGGGAGAAAACGTCGTTTGCTCAAGAAGGCCAATGCACGCCCATTGGATGGACTGGCCCTCCTCGCTAAAATTCCACTTCTTCCGCATCACACCTCCCGAACCGACTACAACGGTGTGTGCGTTCCACGTCAGCTCCTCTGCTTCCCATGTATCAGACACAGAGTTCAGGAACACGGATGACTGGATGGAAGATATGTGATCGGTATCTGAGCCGCGGAGAACAAGCTTGATTTTACGCAACAAGTCGGACTCAGAGGGTACAGCACTCCGAGGTTCGGCGGACGAAAGAAATATTGTGGCGGATGATTTTGCCTCGCCATGTAGCGGTATCGTGATGGTAGAAGAWCCCATCTGATTTCCGTGAAAGCGCGAAGGGTTCACGGATTTCGTTGGTTCATTGCTTGACGCGCTCAATTGAAGTCACGCAAGCCAGGGACACAATAATAGAACACTGTCACTTTAATTTTATTTGGCAACTGCACAAGCTTTTGTTTGATACATTAATTAGACGAGCAACTCAAAAAGCAGTCCTCAAGAAAGCAACGAAGATGAATAATTTTAGAGAAATAAAAATTCCAAAATGCCATCGATTAGCACGATAAGATAACGGATATGCGGTGAGCTCCAAAATCATATAAAAAGAAGACAAAAAGTCCACAGATAATCGTCCCCAAATTCCACCTGATGCATAAACCTACTAAAACAAACGCACCCTGACGATGAGTATCATAAATAAAGCTTGTATTAAGACAGTGCATGGTAATTGCCAGTGAGAACGAAGCGCGCAACGTAGGACGGTTGCTTAGCGGAGCATAGGAACATTGGAATTCCGGGGGGCAGTGACAATATTCTGACGGTTTTGCAACGCGAACACATTGTATGATTTGCTCTCCTCGATGCCTAGACGCCAAATGTTGACCGGAGAAGCCCCTTGACGCTTTTCGCCGGGCACATCTTGGACAAGATTTGTGTCCTCTTCCAATGACGATAAATCGGCAGATGAGCTAGATGACGGAGACAAGGTAGGCGATTGAACCATGTCTTGCAAAAACGAGGGTAACAGTGGGGCGGGTGCATGGACTTGATGACCCTGATTGAACTCGGGTCCAGTTGAATACAGAGGTGATGGCTGGCGGTGACCCGACGTCTGATATATGGGCAGCGAATTGATGTGACTGGTATATTGAGCCGTCAGCTCTAGTTGCGAGTGGGAACGATGAACAGAATTGGGTAGGAGCCCTGACGTGTCGGTCGGGCGACGGGGATGGCGAGTATTGGGTGGGGTTGAGGAATGCGACCGGATGACTGGCAGGGGCGAAGCGTTACCAGTATTGCCATCCGACAACTGAGTTTGTGCAAGGACAGATGTCAGCAACGCAATTCGCTCTGCCTGGATCGGAGCTGAGATAGAATCCCCGTTGCCTTCAGCATCTGCCAATACTTGATTAATGGATGTGAGCGCTGGACGACGTAAAGTGTACGCACATGGAAGACACGTCTGGCAAACTTTTCTGCGACGCCAATTAAGGTAATTACATTTCTTGCAGATCCAATCTCCAGGTTGCTGGTTGCAAGACGTGAGACATGAGCGGCTAGTAACGGCTATTGCAATCATTCACTCACATGCGAAATCGGGCCTCGGTTGCCGGTGTTCAGGATCGGTGGATGATTTAACCCAGTTAGTCCTCCAGGCCGAATCTGCCCTTGTTCTGGGAGTGCTTCGTTATCAGGCCAGTACATGATGCAGGGAGAAAGTGGGTCGTTAGATATGTTTCGGACCCTTCCTCCGATTGCAAAAGCGCGACCAGAGGGCGTAAGTAGCGGTTGCGAAGGTTTTTGCAAAGTACCAAGGGGCGTCCTTGGAGATGGCGTAGCGCACGATGGGGAATTGGGATACGGATAGCCAGGACTGGGCTGCGGCGAGTAGCCGGTTTGTGAAACAAACCGTGGTGACAAAACTGTGCGAACTCCAGGTTGATTGAGAATAGGATATTGCAACGGTGTCACGCTGTTGTTGGTACGAGGACATCCGCAGCCAATACACACAAGATTGCGCCTGTGCAAGACCATACAAGGGAAGGACTCCGTCAGCATCACCGCTCAGAGTAGGAAGAGAAGAAAAGCTGCTGAAACAATCACACACATAAATCCAGACTTACCCGAAATTATGAGCGGCGCATTTCGGAGATGAACATCTAGAAGAAAACTCGATTCAGTACGCGCATTTCAAATCAGTGTTTTTGAGCCGATCGCGGACCGCTTTGCGATAATCTCAGATCGAATGCGAGTGAAACGACGACATGGGGGACCAAGACAAGTTCAAGAYGAAGAGGAGACTTACATCCAATCACCTATCCTGAAATTGGACCTTGGATTAGGTGGATTGCTCGAGATCGTATAGTCGTGTTTTGGCGTTGGCATTGTTTCGTCAGTTAATTGGCCAACAACACGAAGGTCTGGGTARGATGAAGGAGCGCGTAAAGTAAGCTGTCGATTAACATGGGGCGGGATAAGCTGGGAAGACGGCTGCGTAGAAGGCAGTGACGAATGATGCAGGTTTGATGGCGTCGGGACTTGGGGTTCCGCGACGTGAGAAAGGTCCCCTGTCTGTCTCAATTTGAAGGCTTGCAGTTTGTGGTAAGGTTCGAGGTCACTCTCGAGCGCGGCTGTGACCGACATTGCAGGACCGGAGAGTGAGAGAACCGCACGCGCCTAAAACGAAACATGATGAGGACGTGTTACAGAATAAAAGGCCTGGGAGCAGAAAAGGGTGGTGTGAAAAGTGGTGTATTTGCCCCGTAATATCCGGGTTTACTGCGCACGCGGCTGGACCAGTAGTACTGAAACACATACTGGTCGAAGCGGCGCCGCTCAAAAAGGAAGAAGGGGCGCTCGAGAAAAGTCACACGGCTAGAGGTGTTCATAGACACCAACTCGGAACACCGTGCCGGAACAARAGCAAAATACGAACGCAAACTCACCTCTTCATGCGTTTTAAACACCGCCCATACATATACGCAATCCACAGTCGGTCCCGAATCTTTTAGAGTCCAGAGCGACACAGGCGTGGGGACATTTCCTAGGGTGGGGTGCTTGCGGATATAACACGTCAGGCTTCTGAAGGAATGGGGATTCTGGCGATAATTAAAACGTACATTTTGCGGGAGAAACACTGCGGATAAAAAGGATTGTGCCATAAGAGGCAAATTAGATAACTACGCCCACGCGCATGAGAAAAAGAACCAGCGTAACGAAAGCGCCACTCACCCGGACAACTCGAGAACGCGTAGCATTGAATGCATCGAGTGCGGTCTTTTGATTTGACGTGTAGGGTGGTGATGTCGACCCTCGCTCACTGCTCGCGGACGAGGGAGGAGATAGATCGTGGGCAAAAGGCTTGGGCGCAAATGTATCGATGACAGTGGGAAAGTCTGGGTCCGATGCTTTGGATGGGTAGCGAAACGACATTGATATGGAAAAGGGTCCGTCTAGGGAGCGGGTCGAGGGATCATTTGAGAGCGTCAAGGAGGGAGCATCGCTGGCGGAGTACTGAGGAAACGCAGAGGACTCTGAGGAGATATTCATATCCTGGAGGCGGAAAAGAAGATCGTCCATAAAGAGGGGACCGCGAAAATCCGCTGGACTCATGGCTGATTGACACCGTTATGTTTTCGTGAACCCGCAGTAAAGCCGAGGGTACGGGAGGGAAAGACGGACAAGAACGGGGGGTTAAATCCGCCCACGGCTTGTCAAGAGTGGTGATATTGAACGCTGGAGGAAGAGTAGAAGAAAGCTGATGGGAGATCGTCGCAGGGCGCGCAATCGAACAGGATCCTTAAGAGCAGGGATATTTTGGGAGACTTGGTGACCCGTTATAGGCGTAAGAATTACGCAGAGCTGGGAGCGGACAAATCACCGAATCCTGATTGATTTAGGACGTGTTTTGAAGTTGAGCAGAGAAGCAATGATCTTCGTTGCAGGAGGTGCTGGCGGGCTGCACGGTGACCGGTGACGGACGACAGACGAGGCTTGAAGAACTCGGGTGCTGATTCCCTTTTGAAACCGCCTCCACCACCAGGGTCCGAGAATTGTATGCATGGAGATTTTACAGGGATTTGTTTGCCTTTGCGTATAATTCAGCGCCTAATAGGTTTGCAGATCTCAAAATTACAAATCCCGGAGGTCTCGCCTATTTCAAATTCGCCGTAATTGGACCATCCCTTACCCAGGATCAAGCTGCTGGATCTTCTCGTGCAATCTGAAATCTCGTTGCGCTCGTTTTGTTCTTCGTGCTGCCCATTTGCACCGTCTGTGCTGGAGCGTCGTTGATCGAGACATGGAACCAACTTTATCAGACTATTTCCATTCGTAGCGCCGAGGACAACCGAATTTCGCATGGAACAGATGCCGAGACTTTGATGACTCGGCTATCACCAGTCCGCCATCCACCCAACAAGAAACGCCGTCCAAGATGCCTGTCACCCTTTTCGCGCGCCGCAAGCGCCGCATCACCGTTTTATGCTTGGTTTCCGTTGCTTCACAACCATTGTCCCATGGGGATAGCCCMGAGGTGACACAAATTGAACCCTTTATGACATCCATAATTTACGACAATAACGGAGTGTATGCCCAAAAGATACCGACGCAGTATTTTCATCGCGCTAGCCCGTCGGTTTCAACATATGCGTTCATGCCGAGCGTACCCTTCTATRTGCAATTTTGAACGACTAGCCTGCAAGGAGTCAAGGACCGCGGCTTTGGTCGGATATCAGGTCCGATGTGAAGCGCATCAGGCACCACCTCAAAAACTCGTTTGCTTGCGGTGAAAGCGGCATCTGGATATCGAACGAGATCCGAAAAAAAGTTTTTAAAGAATGAAAAAAACACAGGGCTGCAGCTAGGAATCACCTTGCAAACGTCATCTGAAATCACTGGTTACTGCTCGAGCCGCTTGGAGGTTCCCGTAAAGCGCTCGGTTAAGAGCATCCCCTGAAAGTTTAACAACCAGACCCTGCGCCATCAAAAAGTCTGTATATCGCCTCCATGACTCGGCCCCTTTTCTACTTTTCACGACGGTTCCACTGCTTCCAGGTTGCGCAATGGCGGCCTGCCGATTTCCGGACTTCAAAGTGGTAATGCTGCCGACGACGAATAATCCCCGCTTTGCTCTTGTCAATCCCACATTCAATCGGCGTCTGTCAGCAAGGAACCCAATATACCCTCCTGTATTGTTCCGCACAGTAGAGAATATGATGACTTCCTTCTCTCGTCCTTCGAAGCCATCGACTGTCTTGATTTCAATGTTGGCAACCTGCATAGCTCGATAATCTCCCAAGACTTCGATAAATCGTTTTTGATATTTTGCATCCTTCTTCAGTAGTCTGGTTAAGAGAGAAACTTGTGCTACGTATGGCGCTATTATGCCAATGTCGCTTCCTAGTAATCCCTGCGTGTCGCACAGATCAGGCGACCCAACGTTCTTCCCGGAGCGGTACCAACGTACCGGGTTGTTRAGTAAAAGATCTTCTACTACACTGACGACTATATGCGCTTCGTTATGATTGACTCGACTCCTGTCCTTGAAAGATTCAATACCACCGTGGTCCAAGAAGATGACCGGCAATCGATGTCCTGATTCACTCTCCCGTAAATGTTGGGARTTGGGCGGGTGCAGATGTGGATAGACATGTCCAGAAGCGTCGATTGTCCCATCGATTAGTGACAAGTTGTAAAACTCGGTTGACGGAAAGCGCGAGATTCCCGGATGCATGCGATATTGCGTATCGAGCATCAGCGAAGGGACAGCTGACAACCTGTCTATGAACATTTCTCGCTTTAAACGTAAAAACATACATACCGCCCTCCTCTGTAAGCCGCTCGAACAGGCTTTTACCGAGACCCCCTTGTTGTGCCTCAAGACTTTGGATGACGGGCGGCAGCTGTTTATGGTCACCAATAAGCGAAACGTGACGCGACTGTGGTCAATATGAGTACAACATGGYATCGCGTTGGAAATTAGTACGTGCCCCTTTCATCAATGGAATCAAAGATGCTGGTTCCGTAGACATCGAAGCCTCATCCAAGAACACAACTGGAAAGTCCAAGATATTGAGAGCAGCGCATGCAGCCGAGACGCATGTGGTGCATATCTATAAACGCTTTCGGCTTAACAACAAGAGAGTAAAGCATGTTCTACGTACCACGTCAGCTTTTTTCACAACRTCGCGTAACATTTCCTGCTCAGCGGAATATTTTTTTGCTCGGACAGCCAGTARTTGCCGTTCCAATGAAGCGCCTTTTATCTGCAACTTGTCATACTTCTTCATCGCCTTGGCATCGTAAGCTGCGCTATCTCGGGCGTTTGAAATCGTAGAAGACATATCGTGCAGACGCTCTTGAAGTTTTTTCTCCTCCTTCACAAGCGGCGCCAATACCCTTTGTAAGGGATGCACTTGAATTTGATAGTCGAGTGTGTGTTTCAGCAAAGACGGCCTGACCCTCTCGCCAAAACCGACGCGTAAAGGCTTCACGCCAGCAGCTACGAGGCCCTCGACCAGGTTATCAACAGCGACATTGGTATATGTGCAAACRAGAAGGGGATGAGGAACTTCAAAGTGAACCTGATGTTCTTCCTCTAAGCAGCGAGCGCCAAAATAGGAAATCCACTTACTTTCAAGAGCTTGACAGCCTCGATGATAGTTTTCGTTTTCCCAGTTCCCGGAGGCTGATAGCTCATGATGTGAGCTTGCACCTCCCGCAACAGAAGAGATAACAACTTGCCCCCTGTATCAGACTGATTCTCCGCCCAATCATCATAGCAAGTGCCCTGATCTGCGTTCTGTTCAAACCACTCAGATCGGGATCGCCTTCAATAACCACGGGATCGATCTCCGCATATCTCCTCGCCCAGCTTTGGATTCGCATGTCATCCCTGAATCCACCCATGTGTTCATATCCGCCTTTTCCCTTGCCAACAGCGCTTCCACGATCCAGTTYCTGATGAGACGTGTAGTCAACGTCGTCGGGTTCTTGGAGCGTCTGCGGCAGATGCGCATGGTTGGGAGAAAATGATCTCAGTAAAACGTCCCGCAGATGCGTTCCTTGTAGCATCATCTGCTGGTCATTGGGAACGAAATGCGGCTCTTGCTGACGGACGTCATTGTTGAATCGAGTCAACGAAGCGCGTATACGGTCATAAATGAAGTTGGAAATGCCAACGTCGAGGCGCCAACAACCTTCGTCGACTACGTACCGTTCCGTGAAGGAGACATTGATTGAAGTACCAGTGCTAGATACGACGGAGCCATGAATCGGTGTTTCTTGTAATGGATCTATACGCGAAACAAGCACTTGAGTACCGTTCCTGCCAACAATGATGGTGAGCAAAGGGACCTGGACCGCAAAGGAAATTTTACTCGAAGCGATGGTCCGGAAGGACGATGCCGGGACCGAGGTTAAAAGACGCGACAGGACGACCAAATTGGGTAGCTTGAAGCCAGAACGCCGCGACACCGGTGAGACAATAACCTTCTTCCCTGAGACGGTCCAGGGGCCAGCTCGATAGTCGGTCTTTCAAGACCGCCTCCTCTTCTGCCTGCTCAAACGCCAGCAGGGGAAGGAACCTAGATACATCAGCAAAAAGTAGGGACAAGCAGAGACATAATGCTACTTGTTTTTGTAGGCCGTTATCGCCTCAAAAAACGGTTCATCCATCTGCACATCAACATTCGGCGGCGGATATCGCTTAACGAAACCTCGCGGAGGCCTATCCGGCGGCTTTCTAGAGCGAGAGGGTGCTCTCAAGCGCCAGTCGAATCTGTCTTTTCCGTTTTCCGTTTCCGTGTGAAYATGGGTGTTGTTTTCCTCGGAGTCTTCCACTTGTAACCATTCACGCTCCGCGGCACTCAGAACGGGGGAAGACGCGCTACGCCTCCAGAGGGGTTTCGGAACACTTGTAGATGAAGCGCGGCGCGTATATGCGGGTGCCCACGCGAAAAGGGAGCGCGTGCATTTATTAGCTGTCGCGCGACAGAAATTTAGGATACCGAGACTAGGGTGGGAGCTATGATATAGAGCAAACTCTGAGCGAATGGCGAGTTGTTTTCGAGGTCTAGAGATTACGACATTATCGGATGCTACGGAAAAGGAGCGGAGGCGGCGGTTGAAGTGGTTAATAGCGATTAGAGCCAGTGTGGCGGTGGTAAGCGAAGACGTGGGAAGCTGTGTGGAAAGGCGCGGCATGCAGGAACAATAATCCGCCACACAAGTCCGTCAGCTCTCGGCAGTTGAAGTTGCGGAAATACTCAAGTACGCAATGACTCCTGCATACTCAGGACTGCCCAAGAGCTGTGATTTGCCCCGGGGTAAAATGGACTAGAATGGATTGCTTGGATACCCTTGGATACCGGAACCGGCGTGCTTCTCTCCGTCCTCCGTGAATGCTGCTCCGATCAAAGAAGTATGCTGTCCGTTCCAATTGGTAATGCAAGGTAATGCAAAAACTGTGAGCATCCCTGTTTCATCCTTACCTAGACCTGGTGCACGGAGCGGAAGGAGATTTTGCGCTTAACTGGTGCTCGGTGCTTGTTTTTCCGCTCACCGCCACCCGCGCCTATATATTGCGACCATCTTGACCATGACGATCCAAGGYATCCAAGGCATCCACCAATGGACCCGATCCGCGACCAACAGCTAGCAATGAGCAGATCTACGGCAAAGACGCCAAGCATGCTCAAGTCGGTGGCACTCATCATAGCATGTGCACTCTCTATGATTGTAAATGTAAGTCTGCTAGTRCCTGACCTGGGTCGATCTGAGGCATGACATCCTTCACAGATTTCAAACACCACATCCGTCTCAATAGCATTACCAACAATTGGCCGCGAACTTAACATCCCGCCAGCAAGACTGCAGTGGATGGTACGCACAAATTCTCTGTCAACTTTATGTATCCTTAACATGGAGGAAACTAGATATCGGCATACGCACTAAGTTCCGCATGTCTCCTTGTTCTCTTYGGTCGTCTAGCGGATCTTTTTGGAAGAAAATTGGTATTCTTAACTGGATCAGCTTGGCTTTTCGCATTCACTCTTGCCTGCGCCTTTGCGCCAGGTAAGCCTCCTTGTCATTTTTTCAAACATCTGCTAATATCTCTTTCGCACAGATGAGTTGACACTAGACATTTTACGAGGATTCCAAGGCGTTGGGGTAGCCGCTACGATACCCGCATCGGTAAATATATCCCCCCTCTCATTGGTGCAAAACTCACACGACTTTCAGCTGGGTATCCTTGCCAACGCATTCCCGATCAGCAGTGGAAGAATGCGCTCAATAGCATTCGCCACTTTTTCAGCAGGCGCTCCCATAGGAGCATTCGTGGGCACATGCATGGGCGCTGTCTTGACGCAATTGACCAAGTAAATAAATATGCTACTTCCTTTTGGTGGCTCTTACCAACATACATTTTCTTACAGGCAAACTTGGCGCTCAACCTTCTATCTCGCCGCTGGGCTGACCGGTTTCTATGTCCTAGTTGGCTGGTTTTGTATCGACAAGGACGAACCATCGACGGAGACTGATAGACGAGTGGACTGGCTCGGCGGCTTCCTTATCTCGGCCGGCCTCGTTCTCATCATCTTCGTACTCAGTGATGGGGAGGTTGCACCCAATAAATGGGCCACATCCTGTGAGTTATCGAGCAGCATGGTCTGATTTTTTGTTGAACAATATACCAGATATCATCGCATGTCTCATTCTTGGATGTCTCTTCCTCTGTCTCTTCTTACTGTGGCAACGGTATCTCGAACGTATTCAGGATAGCCCTAATGCACGATACTCTAAGTGGACCCCACCTCCCCTCATGAAGTTGTCCTTGTTCTCCCGTGGAAATGGACGATTCACCGTGATCATGATCATCGCTCTTCTGACATGGTGTACTTTCTTGTCGTGGAATGTTTTTGCAACGGTATGAATTTGAATGYTTCCTTTTCACGTAATATCTAACTCGTTTGTCACGATAGCTTTACTACCAGAATTACATGAACCTTAAACCAATCGCCACCATGCTTCGTTTCATACCTATGTTTGTGACAGGCGTCCTCCTCAACATAACCGTAGTCCTCGTCGTACACCGCATTCCCGTCGTCTGGCTTCTTGGTAATTATCCATTTGTTCAAAAGACAATTTACAGTTTGCTTACTCTTTCCATAGGACTCGGCACGTTTTTCACTGGTTGCGGATCCCTGTTCTTCGCAGTCATCATTCCCAGTTCCCCATACTGGGCATTCGGCTTCCCAAGTGCTATCTGCGCAGTATTTGGCGCCGACTTCGTTTTCGCTTCGGGAACAATGTTCGTTTCCAAGATAGTAAAACCACATGAACAAAGTTTATCGGGCGCCTTGTTCCAGACAATGACCCAGGTAAATGACAATATTCATTCTTCCGCCGATCCATTGCTAATGTAGCTACCTTTTACCAGATCGGCACCGCGATCGGAGTAATCGTTTCTACTATTGTGTTCAATCGAGTCATAGCGCAAGATTCTCGTAAGCTAGGTGTCATCGTTGACGCGAATCAAGACAATGCACCCCCAAGTGCCCAGTTGAAAGCCTATCAGGCAGCGCAATGGGCGGCATTTTGTTTCAGCATGATCGGTATGCATTTTTGTCTTGTTGATGTAGCACTACTCATCTCATCATTTTACTTAGCAACGATACTTGTCATCATCTTCTTCAGAGGCGTCGGCGCCATCGGAGTGAAAAAGGGTAGCGCCCACGGCAGCGATGGCACTCCAGAATCTACCCTCAACGCCGACAATGACGGGCCCACCGGGCAGTCCTCGTTGACCTTGGCCCAGGATCTGGAGAAAATGGGCTCTCCGACAATGTCTAGGCAAAAGTTGGAGGAGTTCCGCAACATCATGATCGCTAGCCCTCCGACGCCCAATAAACCACTGTAATCATTACCATAAGCCGATACCGAAATTTTGGGAACTCATTGTGCACAGTATACATTACGTTGATCCACCTTTGATAGGACGTGACAATGGACATTCATGCAAATCCAAGAAATTATATATATATTATTATCATATACTGTAATGCCTGCGTCTAATTCCAATAAATTATTGTTGTACTAKTATGAAAGATGTGCTGACTGGCTCAATCACCCCTCTGATTTACCGCTAAATACCAAATGTATTCTGCGATCCGCTGATACTCCAACATTAATATCAGCTCGCAGTTGACAAATTGTAGGGATGTTCTGGCGTGGRTACAGGAAACCCCGCGTCTTTGGCCATCTCGCGCGCAATCTCGCCTTCCTTCCTCCATTCCTTTCGCTCATGTGCATCCCATTCTTCTCTCGCATCGATCCACCTCTCCTGGACGTCGCGTACATCACTCCGCGGACCACGAATGATAGACATAGCAGAAGATCGCAGCGCATATTCATTTGGGCGCTGT
>JNHV02000226.1:0-25402 GCA_001691785.3 Amanita brunnescens Koide BX004
GGCGTGGACTTGCCTTTGGTCAGCTCGTACACCGTCAGCGCCGGGTAACAGTGCTCGCATGGCACCTTGTCATACTCGAGAAAATGTATTTGTCGTACCCCCTCAATTGTTCGTACCTTGATAACCTCATCAAATACTATAGCTCGGCGCGCCTTGCCCATAGTAAAAGTCTGTAAACGAGGCTCAACTACAGATGGTTTCCAAAAAATCATTACTGACATCCAATTTGTCTGCTCGACCCCAGTACCCTTCTAGAGGAATCTTGGGGTCGTTGACGTCACCGCTGCTTATCTCCTCGTATCCCTCTTGTAGATGAAACTCATGCCCATCATTTTCCACAGCACGTTTGAGTTTGAGATAGGTTACTCTGCTGACACGATGATCGGTGGCTGCGAACTGCATAACCTGCTCGAGAACTGCATCCTCGGGCCAGGTAGGAACATCCCCGATTTTGAGCCGGTACCAACGGTATATCAAAGAGGGCTCCTCCGGGTTGGGGACATCGAAAAGGCGTATATCTGTGTGGCCTTTGAGGGTTTGCCACGCCGTGCTGAATGGTTGATGGGGCGGGAGCGCTACGACAGAGGAAGTGAGAGCAAAGATGAGCAGCGGGTGAAAAATCAGCATCTTGAGACCAGCTCGGGGTTCAGAGGTGTCTGTGCACCGAATTTATATAACTTTTAAGCTGGCCCTGGCAACGTTGATGGCATCGCCGCGATGCTGACCAAGCACTATTAGTATTGGCCAGCATCATGAATGGGCCGCCGAGCGTCTCTGGCGCAGCAACACGCAAGGTCTGTTGCTCCTCCGCCATCGTGCGCATCTCACGCCATTCTAGTTTCCCCTCACAGCAACAACAAGCGTCCTTCAAGATCACTGCATTCCCGTGCCTTTGCAGATGTATGCACCGGTAATCTAGCATCCATTGTTTCCGGTGATTAGCTCACTTTTTTTTTTTTTCTTTCCTCAAGATGGAGCATTACAATTCTCATGGAGAGATCATCCATCCATCTCCTTCCTACGTGCGTTCTTGCGAATCATTGATCATCTAATTCACTGACCATTGCACTTAGCTTTACCTTTCGCCATACCCATACCCCTTCCCTCTTGTTTACCCATCACCACCACCGCTTCCGTCAATCCCACTCACCGACGAACCCAAACCATGGTGCCAAATCAGAATATGCGCCAGAGCTCCCGATTGCACAGCCATCCTTCCCTTGCGCTCCCCAAACGACCTCTGCAAACGATGCTTGACCTCCACCCCCTCACCGTCACTCACACCCCCACCATCCATATCCACCCCAGCCTCATCACGCTCAACACCGCTCACCAACGCCAACACCAACATCACCACCGCCATCGCACCCACCACCGATCCCCAGACCACCCCTGCGCCAACCATAGCCAAAAAACGGGTCAGACCCGGACCGCGGTCCAGGACCCTAGAAAAAAACGCCCCCGCAGGCCCCGCGCCGTACACCACCGCCCCGCTCTCGTCTACGCGTGCCCCGCAACCCGCGCGCCTCCCGCGTCCCCCGCAGCCTATACCCCTCCCGCCACGCTCCATGCAGCCTTCCACGCAGCCCTCCACCCCGCCGGCTATCTCGCGCCTGGCTGCGACCTCCACCGCACCGCGACCGTGCACGGCACCCTCGTGCGCCAACAGCATACCCGCGGGATCGTCCACGCTCACGCGATACTGCCCCACATGCGTGCGGGCGGACTGGGACGCGAGGAAGGTCGGGATACGGAAGTGGCTGGGCGTCGCGCGGCGCCGGTTTTGGGTGGTGCGTGTGCCGGGGGGCGAGGCTGGGTCTGGGCGGCGAGAAGAGGTGGAAGCGGGAAACGGCGAAGGAGAGGGAGGAGGAGGGCGCGGGGGGCTTTCTGGGCGGCCGAGGTCGGCGAGCAATTTGTCCTCGCTCTCGAGCTTGACGAGTTTGGAAGAGGACGGCGGCCGAGCGTCACAACCGCCTGCACCCTCGCCTACCCCTGCGCCTACACCCACACCTACACCCACGCCAACGCCAGCACCAACGCCAAGACCCAAGTTAACCCTCCGATTCCGCTCGAGCCTATTCCACAACGCCAAATCCGCTCGATTCTGCTGCGACCCCGGCTGTTGGCGGAAACTAGAGGCGGGGTACGCCCGCGTGCGGTGCGTCCCGTGTCGGGCGCGCGCGCGTCGGAAACGAAGGGATCTGTTCAGGGAGCTGGCTGCGCTGCGGCGACCGCGCGGGCGTGAAACTGGCGACGGTGTACAAGAAGAAGAGGAGGAGGAGGATCAACTTGAAGATGCTGTTTCCGGCGCTCGGCTCTGCGCTGTCCGGTCTTGCGCGCATATCATCCCGCCGCCGAGAGAATACAAATCCAGCATGTGTTTAGGCTGTCGATGCCGTAAGGGCGGCTGGCGCGCCGGCGAATGGGGCGGCAACGCAGCGGCGGGCGGAAAGCGGAGATGCGCGAGTTTGGACTGCGGGGTGGTGGTGACGGGCGCGGGATCGTTGTGCGTGCAGTGCACGAAGAGAAAGGCGTGGGAGATGCGGCGCGTGCAGCTGAGACAGGCGCCGGACTGGGACACACCGCCAACACCTACGGTACGCAACGCGCTACTGCTCTACCGGACTATTCACCAACGCCCCTGCTTCCTAGGCGCCGCCGCCTGCTGTACGTACTGACCGTATGTACCCAGAGTACGACTGCCTCTCTTCCCTCGCTGCGCACTTCAAAACGCAGCTGCATGCGTTCCTTAGTGACCAAGCCGCCCTTGCCCTGCGGCAAAAGTCTCCGAGCCCCGATACTGCCACCCCCTCCCGCGCTCTATTCACATTTTCGGGCCAATTCTCCACCGTATCCGGCACACCGACCCACGACCTCACCCACCCCACGCTCGGCAAGCCCGTCGTCCTCCGCCACATCTCCTCCGTGCGCACCGAGCTCGAGCGCGTCTCTCATTTCAGGCTGTACCCGCAGAACCCGCGCGAGCCTGTGGTCGCGTTCAAGCAGGGGTTTGCGATGCGGTTTGCGTGCTTGCATTCGATCCCGTTGGAGTTGTTTCTGTCGGGGTCGGAGCTGGGGAAAGAGCTGCCGACGACGCTGTTGGGGGCGGCGGAGGGGGCGGAGGCGGGCGAGAAAGTGGACGTGGAGGGGGCGATGAAGAGGATTAAAAAGGATATCAAGGGAGAGTTGGACGTGATTGCTGCTGTGGATGACTCGCACTGCGTGCTTCCGGGTCAGATGACGGTTGTGAGATTTAGGATGGGGGTTGTAGATGCGTTGTAGTTTTTCTTGGTAGTTTTCGGATAGGGTATAGGGGTATTATATTGCGACACAGTGTTCGCCTTGTCACGCGTTATCCGGTCGAACCCAACACCGCTGGTTCTGGGATGGAGTCCCAGCTCGCAAGTTATCCTTTGGCGCTCTTGAAACTAATGGGCGAGGGTGAACACCCGCCTCTAGGAATGGCCAGACGTTCCGGCGTACTAGAATCTCCTGCGCTCAGCGTACCTGCACACAAATTACTGGAAGCTCTGATCACCCACGCGCCATCCCCAGAAACTATCGCTAAAGAGTTTTTAGCTGAACTGGGAAAGTGCGGGATTGCACTTGTAGAAACGTTGGGTGTGTTCACGTTGCCTCTTTGATTTGTTTCTCGATCTGACCTCAGGAGTCCCTTTTATGTAAGCCAATGAAGTGTATAACGAGGTCTTCACTTTGGCAGTAGATGAATGGGCAGATGTAGTTCTTCAGCAACTCCAGGAGTTCGCTGGAGATCTCTCAAACGTTACGCAGCTGGGGAGTTACTACTTGACTCATCTGCTGATCGCATGTACGCGGCCCGTCTTTTGCCGCCTTGCGTTGACATTCTGCTTTTTCAAGTTCGAAATCTCGGTGGAAAAAAGACGCCTCAAGATAGTGTTCACACAACTCCGAATCATAGGCGCATCGAGGAGATCGAGGAATTGTCAAGGACAGCTAATTGGAGTCAATCGGCTTTGAGGGATCTGGCGAGTTGGACCAGTCGGCTCATTGGATATTAGGCTAAGGTATATTGTAGGTCATGCTCCGCGATGGCGACTACTGTCTGGTCACGGAAGGGTGCTTCTTACCTCCGATTTTTGTGCCGGCCCGCTGCGCTCATATCATCCCGTTTTCTATCCGCTCAAAGGTAAGTCTATCCCTTGGATGATGCATTTTCGTTAGTCACATAGCTATCTAGATACAAACATTTGCCGCGATTGAAATGTTTACAGGCGGTGTATTGGACGCCCATACCATACAGGATAATATCAACCATCCATGCAATGCGCTGAATCTCGAGAGTAATGCTCACGAATTTATGAATAAGTACCTGGCCTGGGGAATCGAAGCAATGTCTTCCGGCGGTCAAGTAAGTTTTTTTTGCTCTAGTTGCGATCTTGAATTCACATCTCACATAGTGCAAATACTATTATCGAATTGTTCGACCGGATCGGTTCTCGCCCTTTACTCGGCTGAAGGACGGTGATGAAATACATTTTGGGGCGGGCACTGGTGGTCGTTTAATTGCACTCCCCGACCCGAGGATCTGCAACCTCCACCTGGCAGTCTGTCGAGTGTCTTACGCCTGCGGAGCCTCTGAAATTTTTGATCAATTTGTTGATGATGAAGATGAAGATGGATTCGAAGCACCTGTCGACTTTGGTGGTCCCTTTGTGTCAGATGATGTGTTGATGCGCAAGCTTGAGACGTTAGGTTATTAATATAAGCTACTGCATTATGTTGGAGACTACCTCGTGAGTACCCTGCCGCGCAGACTGTATAGAGCATTGTTCGCCACGTCTCGCAGTGATAATTCCGGGTCAGATGACGGTCGTTAGGTCTAGGAGCCATTCGTCTTGATAACCCGGAAAACCGGATGGATCAGAAAATACTCAAGGGAGCATGAGATTTAGAGATGGCATGCGAAGTGTGGTTCTGCAAGGATCCTTTGTTTTCCAACAATGTTAGGTTAGGTTGAACTTGCAAGAGTGTGTTATGGAGATTGACAAGTAGTGGCATTATTCGACTTCACGGACTGTGTGGGTCATGAGCTGCATATCTGTGGTGACGATGACGAAGAGTGGATCTAGTAAACGAGAGTATTGGTGATGTCGTGCGTGGAATATCCCGGTCGGCAACCGACATATATGCACCTCTTGCCATCGTCATGCATTCAACGAGCATATATGGCTTCGGGACACGCGCAATTACCAGCTGAGCAACGGGAGGTCAGCCACGCCAACCCTGTCTCCCCAATCCCACGATATAACACATCCGGCAACATGGCCGCAAGTGTTCGCCAGTGCGATCGGACGAATGGCTTCAAGTATGATGTTTTCTTTACTTTCCTCTCACTTTCTGACGACACCGTCAGCACGACTGCTTGGAAAACTTGAAGAACCTAGCCGCCGTTGTTGGCCCAGCGATACCTCTAGCTATATGCACCCGGCGCCAATACCAGGCACCTTGGTCAAACCCGCAAAGTTGCAAATTCCAGATTGTTGCATATGCACGAACCTCATTTCCTTACTGCATCAATCGACCTGACCCACCATGACAGGCTGATTCGCCGTATCCATCCGCCGTGGTCGATCACCATCTCCATTCTATTGCTAAACGATTCGCTTTGCAATCTCCTACTAACGACCATCTTCTCTCTTCATCCTCCCTAGGCTCGCCCTACTCGCTCCGGTAATCAACCCGCAGTCCCATATGCTGCACCCCGTCGTCATCGCTTCCGCATTAGGTTCCTAGATGTTGTTTATCAGGCAGTTCGATGGTGGCATGGAGAGGGTAAACGAGTTCAGGTGCGTGCTAGCATTGGAGGTGTGTTGGACTCTTTTTCTTCATCTACTCACGTGGTGTTGATGAGCATTACTCCATTGAGGGCTTCCTTGCTCCCGTTCACCAAACGGATGATACGTACGCATCTGGAGCCGCCGGATCTGGCACATCATAACCATCCTTCTAGTCTCTTTCTCTCTCTATGCCCTCACATATTCGACTACCAAACTCGTCAGACCTCCGTTACCATACTGACCGAATCCGAGTCTGGTGCTGTTGATCATTTGTCCCTGGTAAGATGACGTCGATGAGGGCGGATGGGGAATCAATACCGTGAGTTCGCCCCCTCGAATATCGACAGTTTAAATTACACGATCAGTTTCAGTCTGCTCTACTTACCGGTGTGTACCGCCATACAAGCGTGACTTGGGTTAGCTTGAGGAGAGTTTTCTGTCGTGATTGCCACTTTTTTTTTACGGATGGATCAGGGAACATGTAAACAAGCATGGGGTTTAGAGCTGGCATGAGAAGTGGGAGCGGAAGATTGAGGAAGGCCGAGCGTAACCGAACCATGGTTTCCAAGTTTTGATCACAAGTGGATAAAACTTTGTCGGCCCGGGATCCCGATCCGTGCACGCTATCATAGAGATCATAAAAACATTTCATTTGCCAACGCGCATATACACGTCAAAGTGAGGCTCCTCTAATCCTGATCCCAGCGCGGATGGCCAGCACTCCCCAGTCCTCGACTTCCCACAGCTCGCAAGCATCATCCTCAGCGTCCTCTCCAACGCGATACCTCCTCCATGCCAGGTGGCCTCCCAGTACCCGGCGGCTCTGGTCGAGAAGGGAGCAAAATTTTCAATAAAGGATACCAAGTCGTCCAGTGGTACTTTTTGAACCGCATTAGATTGAGCCCAGTGAACTAGAAATCACCCGTTTCAAAGGACAGCGATATTTTACAGCTGGGGGGCTGATTAGCGGGAAGGTGCGGAGGGTGTTTGTACGATGAAGATTAGTGTAGAGATTGGACGGAAATGGCAGGCCAGTGCGAACGCTTTCAAGTGCGACGTTTTCTGTTACTTCTTTTTCCCGCGTTCTGATGATTACGCCGCAGCACGACTAGTTTGAAAAGTTTGAAGAACCTCATCGCCATTGTTGGCCCAACGGCGTCTCTCGCTATACTGGGTCTCAATATCAAAGGCAACATGGTCAAACCTGCGAAATTACAAAGTCCAATATGTACGAGCACTACTTTCTTAATTACAATCAACCTGACCCATCACGACAAGTTTATTCGCCATATCAATCCGCCAAGCCACACTTTCCACTGTAAATACATCAACTTACCGAAGCCCATCACCTCGCCTTTTCCTGTCTGTTCTGTCGAACTAGAACCAACCGGAACAACTGGGGCGTTATCGGTATAGGGGTATCATTGCCATTTCCGTCTCCGCCGATACGATCTCACTCCTCTGATTATCCCGGGACATCTGCAATTACATACCTATATGTAAACCTGGCGGCGACTTGCATTCCTGCTGACAGCTCCTTGACTACTTTTCAGTGTCAGCCTGATGCGGAAGGAGTGACCATACTCGGCAGACTAAGATATCGTCTGTGTATTAGGTCAGCCACGGAGACTCGGCACGAAGCTATTATCTTCGCCATCTTCCCTCTTCTCTCCCCGTTGGCTATGACAATCGATCAAAGCATGAGAGATGAGCGTGTCCCTCTCCTACACGCTGAGCGAGCGCGTGAGATACACCAAACGCCCTTTCCATGGCACCAGTTTTCAATACTCTTCGCGCTGCAAACCGCGGTATTCTTGACGTTGCTCATCACGTACCCCTTCATTCCAGATGTACGTCTTCCCAACGTCCTGGATCTTTTCCCTTCAATAACATTGCCTTCAGTTGATCCGAAATAGTGGGATAGCAAAAGGAGAGAAGGACGTGGGACATTATGTTGGGTTTCTGGTGCGTCTTGTCGTCCTAGTGTATCTAGTGTCTAGTTTCTGAATGAAATCCAAAAACAGATATCTACGACATACGTTGCTGAAACCACCACCACATTCCATTTCTGCCGGATTTCAGATTATCTAGGCCGTAAGCCTGTATTTCTCGCCAGCATAATAGGCTTGTCGATATGCATCTGCGGCTTTGGGCTTTCGAAGACGTTCTGGGCCCTCGTTCTTTGGTTCGTATGGCGCTTGGATTAGCACACCGTTCTTGATTGCTTGATATGCAGTCAAGCTTTGATTGGCGCATTAAGTAAGTTCATTTTCAAGTTCCGGCCGAATCGATCATCTATGTTGATCCTCAGACGGGACTTATGGATTGACGAGAAGGTTTGATGACCGTGATTGATCATGGACGAAAAGTGCTTATGATTCTGCAGTATCCTGGTGGAGATGACCGATTCGACAAATATTGCGCGAGTACGTCGCACTTCTGGATCATGGGTTTTTTCTGATGAGCATGGGCAGGCAATGGCCTACATCGATATCTCATGGTACGTTGCGGGTGCTGTGAGTCCCAATTTCTTTGTACAGCCATACCCTCAAACGTATTCAACACAGATAGGATCCAACATTGGCGGCTCTTTATCCAGGCCCGTCGAGCAATTTCCACAGTTATTTGGTTCCAGCATATTTCTTAAAGAATATCCCTACTTCCTGCCGTGCGTCATTTGCTCCATTTTTCTGTTTACTGCCTGGCTCGTCGGAACGATCTTCTTGAGAGAAACAGTGACGGAACTGTTGCCGCTGTCTAGACTGTTCAAGACACGGACAGACGGGGGCGTAATAGAAGAGGGAGGAACCAGAAGATCATTATTGTTACGCACCGGAGTCTTTGTTGCTGCTATCAATTTGGCGACGATATCTCTGGTAGAAAAATTTTTCGGGGGAACTGAGGCGCTTTTCCTCTCCACGCCTATCAAGGATGGTGGCCTTGGTCTTACGCCACGAGCTATAGGCACATTCTCGTCTGTCTCCGCAATCGTTATAGGCGCGTCCCAACTGTTCATCTTCCCTCGCATGCATAAGGAATGGGGTTCGAAATGTGTATTTGTCCTCGGTGCATTTGCGACAATCCCGCGATTCGCGTTGTGGCCTTTGATAAATTGGATTGCGAGGAGAGATGGATACACTCATCTCATATGGCTCTCACTTGGCTTTCAAGTCTGTTGTTCGGTTTTAGCTCAATTCGCGTGCCGTATGTCATCTTGAACACTGTGTATCGTATATCTTATTTCTAACGCATTTAGTCGCCATTTGGGTTTTGATCACCCAGTTGCCTGGGAGCCGTGCCTCGTTGAGCTCAGTACTCGGTTTTTGCCAGGTGTGTTGCATCTGATTTCATAACCTGAACTTATTGAATTACAGATGGTTGCAAGTATATTACGCGCTTTAGGTCCTGCAATTTCAAACTCCCTCTTCTCGCTGTCAATAGAAAAAGGCTGCCTCGGGGGATATCTGGCCTATTTCGTCTTCGTTTGTAGTGCGGTCATAGCGCTGTGTGCGGCATTGCTGTTACCCAGTGACAATAGGTGAAAGGGAAGAGACATCAACGTATCGTAGGATTAATTGCGAAATTTGAAGTTCTCAAAGGCGTATCTTTCGTCACCCTTGCAAGTTTGATTTCGCTCAACTTACATGCCGGAAGTAGAGGTTCAATATACAATTCTATCTAACCATTTTGACGTACAGCGGAGAAACGCAAAAGACAATAGCCATGGGATACAAGATTTATACCTGGCGGTACCTCGAAATTAGAAAGGGCTCGTGATGAGCACGCAGTTGTACCAATACATACATTCTCTACCATTATATAATGGTCCATCGAGCTAAGCTTCCATTCGGCAACATGAAGTCGGGAGTGGACTGAACTAACACAGTCGTCCTGATGTTTGTTTTCAGCGTAGGAAGAATTTATAGATGGATGTCGTTTGGTGTCACGTGTCACACGTTAAACGTTAAACTTGCACACGAACCATCAGATTCTGCATGGTAAAAGATTCTTGCTCTTACGGTGGAGGAAGCGTCTGTTACTGTAAGGGCCATTTTTTAAGACAGCGGGCGGTGTTGAATTTCTTGATTTCCCTGTGAAATTATCTTGACTCTTTCGGTGCGCGTTCGGGCCATATAAGAAAGTATGGGGTATCGTGATTCATTGTGACCCAATACAGTTTCTGACCCTGCCGATAGCATCTCGCTCTTCTGATTACCCCGATCTGAAAGGCTCTCCTCTCGCAGGGTGCCTGGATGGCTATCTTGCCTGTGACACCTTATTTATAGCTCGACCGCCGTCACTTGGATTCTGATGCACCGAAAATACACCCTGCGCAACGCGGTCGTGTGCCTAAATCGTAACGAAGTCACGTATCTGCCGAAAGATACTCTCTATTCATTGACTTGGGCGCCCCTCTTAACGGCCATCAGTGTCAGCCTGATGCGGAAGGAGTGACCGTACTCGGCAATATCTCAGGAAGTGCTATCTCCAGTGTGCGTCTAATCAGCGGTAGTCCCTTTATGGATTCGTGACACTGACAGGGGCCGTGTAAATACCAACTCTGATTGTGGCCATGAATCTAATCCAAAAGTACACGCTGTCACGGTGCTTTCATCTTCGCCATCTTCATTCCTCCCTCCGGCTATGATCATTGATCAAAGCATAAGAGATGAGGATGTCCCTCTCTTACATGCTGAGCAAACTCAGGAACCTATTGGGCCAACGCCCTTTCCATGGCACCAATTTTCAATCCTCTTCACATTGCAAACTGCACAATTTCTGACGACGCGGGTCACGCACCCCTTCATTCCTGATGTACGTTTTCCCCCACGTCTTGGACTATTGTCTTTCATTATATTGCCTTTAGTTGATCCGAAAAAGTGGGATAGCAAAGGGAGAGAAGGATGTGGGACACTATGTTGGGTTTCTGGTGCGTGTCGCTGTCCTGGTATGTCTGGTTCTAGAATGAAACCAAAATAACAGATATCCACTATATACGTTGCAGAAACCGCCACAACAATCCATTTCTGCCGGCTATCCGATTATCTGGGCCGCAAGCCTGTTTTCCTTGCCAGCATAATAGGTTTGTCGATAGGCGTATGTGGCTTTGGGCTTTCAAAAACATTCGGAGCCCTTCTTCTTTGGTTCGTAAAACTCTAGAACCAGTGGACCGTCCCTGATCTTTAGATACGCAGTCAAGCTTTGATTGGCGCATTGAGTGAGTTTATTTTCTTACGCGGCCGCGCTTTATTCGATTATCTCCAATTTTGAATCTCAGACGGGACTTATGGATTGACGAGAAGGTTAGATAATTGTGATGAATCATGGAAGAAAAATGATTTGATTGTGCAGCATGTTGGTGGAGATGACCGATTCGACAACTATTGCACGAGTATGTCACACTTCTGAAACATGACTTTTTTCTGATGAGCGCGAGCAGGCAATGGCATACAACGATATCTCATGGTTTATTTCAATTGCTGTGGGTACTAATTTCTTCGTATAACCGGCACACTCAAACGAATCAAACACAGATAGGATCCAAGATCGGTGGTTCTCTCTCAAGACCTGCCGAGCAATTTCCACAAATATTTGGTTCCAGCCAATTCCTCAGAGAATATCCCTACTTCCTTCCCTGTGCCATATGCTCTGCACTTATGCTTATTGCGTGGCTAATTGGAGTCATCCTCTTGAGAGAAACGGTGACAGATCCATTACCACTTTCCAGCCTATTCAAGAAAAAGACACACAGAGATGAGGGCGTGACGGAAGAAGGGCACGAAGGCGCCAGAAGGCAACTATGGTTCCGCACCATCTTCGTTCCCGGTGTCATCATTGCTGCTGCCAATTTGGCGGCGATAAATCTGGTTGAAATCTTCTACGGGTCGACCGAGGCACTGTTCCTCTCTACGCCTATCAAGGATGGCGGCCTTGGTCTTACGCCACGAGCTATCGGCACCTTTTCATCTCTCTCCGCAACTGTCGTAGGTGCATCCGAACTGTTCATCTTCCACCACGTTCATGAGAAATGGGGTTCTAAATACGTATATGTACTCGGTGCATTTGCGACGCTCCCACGATTCATGCTGTGGCCTTTTATAAATTGGATTGCGAGGAGAAACGGATACACCTGTTTGGTGTGGTTCTCACTTGGCTGTCAGATCTGTTGTTCGGTTTTATCTGAATTCGGGTGTTGTAAGTCATTTTATGCAATATTTATGGAAAGTCATCATTATGCATTTAGTGGCTATTTGGGTTCTGATCACCCAGTTGCCTGGAAGCCGTGCCTCGTTGAGTACAGTAATCGGTTTTTGCCAGGTGTGTTGTATCTGATTTCGTGTCCCAAACTTATTGCGGGCGTAGATGGTGGCAAGTGTGTTCCGGGCCATAGGTCCTGCAATGTCAAACACCCTCTTTTCACTCTCAATAGAAAAAGGGTATCTCGGGGGATATATGGCCTACTTCGTCTTCGTCTGTAGTGCGGTAATGGCGTTGTGTGCGGCATTACTGTTACCCAGTGACACGATTGCGCCAAATCAACGGAGAAAGGGAAGAGATGTTAACTTATCTTAGCACTGATGTAGTTGAACATCCCTTTATCATCAACTTACGTGTTATATATTGCAACCTTTGCTTCCTGTTCTCAGCACCCTAGTTTCGTCTTCTTTTCGGACTAGCCGGCTTTTCCCCGCTATTCCGATAAGATTCTTGCCGGTTAAATGTTAAAGGGTCTCACGAAATTCGAAGTTCTCACAAGTTGTATCTTTCGTCACCCTCACAAGCTTCATTCTGAGGATTTCGATGGAATGTTTGTGCTTGGATCATAATCCAGATCCACACTCGCCGTGCTCGAGTCCTCGCGAGCCGTAATGCATTGCCCTAGGCCCAGATACGGCGTAAATGAAGGCCCAGTGAACTGATCCAATTGTAAAGTACGGACACGAGCAGGTTGGGCGTCAGCCGCCACACATGTAACTGTTCGTTTTCGTTGTGAACATATAGATTGATTACAGGCAGAGATCTAATAATTAATAATTATCGGTTACGCGTGAGCTAGTTCTTTACGTAGACGTTCGAGAGCGGAAACGGTTTGTTCCCAAGAGATACATCCATCGGTGACCGACTGTGCATACTTAAGGCCTGCGCGTCCAGAGGCAGGAATATCTTGCCGACCCTCAACAAGGTTTCTCTCCATCATTACCCCCATGATAGCAGTGAGCTAGTCTAACATACCATAAGCTTTTGGGGAAGACCTACTTTGACGAATTGAGCGCCGGCCGCTTTCCCATGCTCTGCGGCAAAGTTTGGTCCCGCTTCCACGGCGCAAAATGATATAAACATCTGGATTACCCTACACGTTGTGAGCCGAAATGCATGGAGCCGCACAGACTTGAAATTACCGTCGTCTCAACGATACTGCTTAGGCCTGCCTTGCCAACAAACAAGAAGACATGAGAAATGTCCACTTCGAGCAGCACCGCATGCATAGACAGCAACGCCGACACTGTAGTCACGGTCGATCACGATTCACAGTGATCTGCGAGGCGAGTCGGCCCGCCCGAGCCTTTGACCGGAACTTGCATGCTGTGCTTGCCCACCCGCAACTCTCTCACATACTTACATGAGTAAGACATCCCTTTCATCAGCCACGACTAAGCGACGCGCAAAGAACCCTTGATATATGTGCAATGTGATCGATTGATCCATGACCCTAGGATAGGGTCGGTTGTCCTCTCTGAACTTAGACATGCTCCCCCGCCTGCCGCGCGAGCTGCTCGAACAAATTCTCCTGCAGCTCGACCCACTCAGCGTCAAAGCTTGCGCCCTGTTGTCAAGAGAATTCATCACAATCATACGCTCTTCACTTGCTTTGCGCTATCTCCTTGCATGTCACACCGCGGGCGTTGTAGACAACCCGCGTTGCAAACTCTCATACGCGGAGCGGTACGAGGCGCTGCGGAAGCGTGAAAAGGGATGGTGCGGGCTCCAGCCGACCTTCACACAGACATTCGATATCAAGTATGGGCCCTCCTTCAAACATGACTTAACTGCAGGCATCTATCTGCATGCACACGTCGATTACCGAGATCTCCACTATTGCGCCCTTCCATCTACACCTAATGATGTCCCCCGATGGAGCGCTATTAACGCCTTTGGTCCAAGCAGTAATAAGGACGAAGAACTCGAAATTGTTGACGTTGGCATGGCCGTCTACGAGCATGATCTCCTCGCCAGTGTCATGTACGTGCTGCCATTATATATTTGATAAAACTCTTTTATCAATCTTGACTCCAGATCACGAAATAATGACAATTGGAGGTATACGTTAGAAATCATTCTCCTCCAATTCTCCACTGGAAAATACCATCCGATGGCTCAGAGCTCTCGAATATTTGTGCAACACTCCTATGAAAGTCGGCCTGATATTGCTCTGGAAATCGTCGGCGATAACCTTGCTCTGGTATTCGAGTATTGTGATATAGTTGGCAGGCTTCGAAATAGACTGTTCATCTTTGACTGGAAAACGGGCCATAGAAAACTTGTACGCTATCTTTTCCCTATGTCACATCCAGCTCTTCACACTTTTCTTGATAGTATTGTGAACTTAAGACAAAAACATACACTAGCCTTTTCTTTTTATCACCAGAAATCCTTATTGTCCCGAATGACAACTGTCAATACGGCGTCTGGAAAATCCCCAAGGAAGCAGACAGTGTTCCGCACCAAATCCTGAGTCTCTGCTTCCCTGCTCTATCCCGTGGACATTCTATAGTCAGTCTCCGCTGCCGTGGCGGACCTAATCCATATCTCCATGACATACCACACGCTCCACCTCGACCATTCCACACCTCTGCCGACAACACAATTATGATCACCATTATCTGCATCAGGGAGCCCTCCGCCACCCGTGACCAAATAGCTACTCTCGTCATGCACCGCCACGCCCTCTTAGAAACCATAACAAATCGTCTTCCTGAGTGGCACGCCTCGTATTCAATTCCTTGGTCCGAATGGGGCCCACCCATTTCAAGGTGGTTCGTCGACGACGACCTATGGCTAGCCAGGTGGCTTCCCGTCTCCGCCGGACAAAGATGGGCAGTACTCAATCCGGCCGATGATGGAAATTACAGAATCTCAATCATCGATTTCAACCCTTATAACATGCACAAGGTTCCCTCGGATCTGCGAGGAAAGTTGGTCGTTGAGCAACCAGAGACTCTATTGAGTTGCAGTATTTTTGCAGAGGATATCGAGATGGGGTTGGGTTATACGATATACACCGCTCCTGAGGTGTATGATTTCGATGGCTTGTTGATGGAAGAAGAGAGATTAGTGGGTCTGAAGGTCTGTGGATATGCTATAGCTTTGCGTCTGTCTATTCATACGGTTGACAGGACTGTGATAAGATGAAGATGACTGTCTTCCATTTTGGCTGAGAATTCATCGAGCGCCTTGGGAACAGTTTTCAAGGGCGGAGTTTGAATAGTGTTGTATGTTTGTCACCGGACTTGATTGATATATCGGTGACGTTGCAAAATCAGCGCTATGTCATTATTAGTGTGTTACAATGGTTCTCAATAGAAGTCCATGGGTATCTACAATGTCCGACGTGTCTCGTCTTCTACACCAGTCATTTCGTCCTAAATCGTTCGTCGTAATTTGGGGCCATACAAATAATAAGGATTCTCGAATGATCTTAAGATATACTTTTTTTTTTCCCCTCGTTTAGGCCCCGCTGCGCCGCCGGCGTAGGTTAGGGCACTACTGTACGTTAGCTATCTGCTGAAAGAAACCCATCCGTTTTGCTTCCACCGTCCTCTAAGTAGCTCGTGTGCCTAAAGGCACAAAAGGCTAAGGTGTTTGTCGGTGCCGACTAAGGCTTGAGCGCGAGCTGACCATCCTTCATCGTCCCCCACCTGGCCCTCCCACCGCGAACGCTGTCGCATGTCATTTCTCTCCTTGCCATAATCCCCGTCCTTAACCATCCCAAGAGCCCACTCCTCCCATCATTCCCTGATCCCGAAAGATATACGTTATATTCCACTCGTACGTTTATTGTTGACAAAACTATTGCCATTGCCCGCTGTCCCGTTTGTTGCACTTTTTCATATGCTTCAACTGTTACTACGCATGACAAGCCACCCATCTTCTCCCGTCTCCCGAACCAGTTTCCGGGGCTGCGGACATTACACATAGTAATAGAAGTGCTGTCAAGAGCGTCGAGAGCGTCAAGAATCCGAGAAGGACTGGAACTAAGACGGCTGTCGGCGTTCGGCAACGGCAGTGACAATGATAACGATAAGGTAAATCAGTGTTGCACCTGGGAGGCAGCACGAAAGAAGGCGGGAACTTCAAATGTAGGTCACTCAGTTACAGTTAAAAGCATTCTGTAAATAAAATGTTACAATACTAGGCGAAAAGGAACAGAACATGAAGAGACGCCTATCAATGCGTTTTGACTGTGAGCTTTGATCTTTTCGGATCGATGCTGACGCGCGTACGTTGTTGGATCTGTAAATGTGACAACCAATGTGGTAGAGTTGGGATTGTCCACAGGCGTAGCGAGCGCTGATGTCAAGACAGCCTGTCACGTCACGCATCATGCGTCTTCATGATGAAACGTGCGTCAAACTAAGTTGAAACCGCCGAAAAATCAGTCTTGTCCTATTAAAGCAAGCTCAAGGATGTATGTGCCCAGTCAGAGCGTAAAGGGGTATCGTCGCACAATACAATGTTCGCCGTCCCTAGCTGATAGCATCAGATAGCATCTCGCTCTTCTGATTCATACCCGATCTATACACTTCTATACAATTCTTCACTTCCACGGTCTGCAAGGTTATCTTATCGGAGACCCCTTTTTGAAACTTGATGCACAGTAATTCCGATGCACCGCAAATACCCACTGCGTGACAAATCTGTGTCCCGTATCTATATCGCCTATTCATTGAAAAGGTACATACCCTCAGTCCACCGACTTCGGTATGTTGACAGTTACTTGATGGCTGCTTGTCAGTGTCAACCTGATACGGAAAGAGTGACCATACCCGGTAGCATCTTGGCAGGAACTGCCGCCCAAGGGTCCATCTAATCAGCGGTACATTAGTAAGTAGACCCCTTATAGGGCTGCAGGGCAGAGCTGAGTAATTACCAGCGCCTGGCAATTGTATCGTAGGCTATGACGATTAATCCAAGCACAAGAGATGAGGAAGTCCCTCTCTTATACGCTCAGCAAGCTCGAGAGCCTATTAGTATCCAGCAAACGCCCTTTCCATGGCACCAGTTTTCAATCTTCTTCATGCTGCAAACCGCGGTATACCTGACGTTGCGTGTTACGTACCCCTTCATCCCTGATGTACGTCTCCTCCCAACGTCTTGGACTCTTCTCATTTCCTCTAGTTGATTCGAAATAATGGGATAGCAAAAGAAGAGAAGGACGTGGGGCATTATGTCGGGTTTCTGGTGTGTGTTGTTGTTCTGGTATATTTAGTTTTAGCATGAAACCAAAATAACAGATATCCACGACATTCATCGCTGAATCCTCCACAACATTCCATTTCTGCAGGATTTCCGATTATCTAGGCCGTAAGCCTGTTTTCCTTGCCAGCCTATTAGGCTTGTCGATATTCGTATGCGGCTTTGGGCTTTCGAAGACGTTCGGGGCCCTTCTTCTTTGGTTCGTACGACGCTTGGATTAGCACGCTGTTTTTGATTTCTTGATATACAGTCAAGCTTTGATTGGCGCATCAAGTAAGTTCATTTTTGAAGGCCGTCGTGCTTCACCAATCGTCTCTGATGTTGAATCTTAGGCGGGACATTTGGACTGGGGAGAAGGTCAGATGACCGTGATAAATCGTAGAAGAGAACTGATTTGGTTATGCAGCATGGTGGTAGAGATGACCGACTCGACACATATCGCTCGAGTACGTCGGAGTCCTGAACCGTGACATTTTTTTGATAAGCGTGAGCAGGCATTGGCCTACTCCGATATGGCGTATTTCGTTGCAGGTGCTGTGGGTCCTGTTTTCTCTGTATATGTGGAAGACTTTGGACCTATCAAGCACAGATAGGATCCAAGATCGGTGGCTCTCTGTCAAGACCTGTCGAGCAATTTCCACAAATTTTTGGTTCTAGCGAACTCCTTAGGGAATATCCCTACTTTCTTCCCTGCGCCATTTGCTCCATATTATCACTTATTGCTTGGGTCGTTGGAATTGTCTTCTTCAGAGAAACGGTGGCGGAACCGTTGGGACTTTCCAGCCTATTCCATAAGACACAGAAAGGCGAGGACGTAAAGGAGGAGGAAGGCGCCAAAAGACCGCCGTTGTTGAACACCATCTTCGCTCCTGGAGTCATTATTGTCGCTTCCAATTTGGCGGCGATAGCTCTGGTGGAGAAATTTTACTGGGGAACTGAAACACTGTTCCTCTCTACACCTATCAAGGATGGCGGCCTTGGTCTTACGCCACGAGCTATCGGCACCTTCGAGTCTATCTCCTCAATCGTCATAGGCGCATCCCAACTGTTCATCTTCCCCCGCATGCATGAGGAATGGGGTTCGAAATATGTAGCTGTACTCGGTGTATTTGCGACGCTTCCACGATTCGTGCTGTGGCCTTTCATAAATTGGATTGCGGGGAGAGACGGATATACTAGTTTGGTATGGTTCTCACTTGGCTCTCAGGCCTGTTGTTCGGCTTTAGCTCAGTTCGGGTTTCGTAAGTCATTTTATATGCAATGTTTATGGATACGTCGTAATCATACATTTAGTCGCCATTTGGGTTTTGATCACCCAGTTACCTGGAAGCCGTGCCTCGCTGAGCACAGTAGTCGGTTTTTGCCATGTGAGTTGCATTTAATTTCGTAACCCGAACTCATTCTGGCTACAGTTGGTGGCAAGCATATTACGCTCTATAGCTCCTATAATTTCGAACTCTCTCTTTTCACTGTCAATAGAAAAAGGGTATCTTGATGGATACTTGGCCTACTTCGTCTTCGCTTGTAGTGCGGTAGTGGCGTTGTGTGTGGCATTGCTGTTACCCAGCGACAAGATCGTGTCAAATAAACGTGGAAATGGAATGGACGTCAACGTATCTTAGTATCAGTGTGATCTTGCGTCGCCCTCGCAAGTTTGATTTCGATGGGTGCGCTCGAGTCTTTGACTCCTCGCTAATGCATTGTCCTAAATCCACACAGACAGGGAATGAAGGCCTGATGTACTGGTCGTAACTTTGTAACTATTGCGCTATCTTAATACACCAATCTTAGCAGACTCCTGCCCAGTCCCTCGGACACAGCTGGGGAGGCCGGATTTTGCCGCTTGCAAAATCCGGTGAAAACACATTGCTCAATGTTTAAATTTAGCCTCGCATTTCGCAAGCAGCAAAACTTTAATTTTCAATAAGAGTTTTGTACGCACTAATGTACATTGGAATCTTTACATTGTTTTCATTGTAATACATTATGTTTTGCATTGCATTTTACCATATGCAGAACATGTCCAACATTTGAAGTCTAGCCACATGCAAAACTTTTGATTTTATTTTGAATTTTGCAGTCAGCATTTACCATCATGCTACACGTGGAATATGACAAATGGATTTTGTGCAGCTGGGGAGGCCAGATTTTGCCACTTGCAAAATCCGATGAAAACACATTGCTCAATGTTTAAATTTAGCTTCGCATTTCGCAAGCAGCAAAACTTTCCACCTATCATACTATCGAGACGGGGGCGACGTTATCCGACAGTAATGTTGGTCCGCAAACTGCGCAAAGAAGATTGGCTTTTGTTACCTCTTTCTCCTCGATGACGATGGAGTAGTATTCGTGAGTTTTCTCGCGATCAGGTCTATAGACGACTCTGCAAATATTGCCCATGGCGGAGCGCACTTCGGGCTAAAATCAGTTGGTAAACGGCTTAATAGAAAGGCGGCCTTTTTATGAGCGTCGTCTTTCCCATGGCCCCGTCATTTGACGTCGCCTGCCGGAAACACACTCTGATAGCATACTGATAACACGAGATTCACACCCGAACGAAATGAGAATGGCTGGCAAAGCGAGTGGCGTTCAAGTCGGGACTACAAGAACATCATTATTCAAGCGCCGTGGTACGATCGTTGGTTTACAGTGACTGGAGGTAAGTTATCATCTGCAGCAATTCTTCGCGTTACCTTATTCTTTTACTCATCATTCTTCGATCTCTTGAAATTAGCTATCAAAGCTCCTGCCCCCATCGCTGCGATCTCATTGTCAACTTAGAATCTGCGTCTTCGTCATCATATTCCTCCTCTCATTTCTCGAGGATGACTTTGACCGTGACATCGATATCCCTGCGCGTGTTAAAGTCATCGGCTACCTTCTGATTCGTAGCGTGCTCCACTCTCTTCAGGCTTTTGTTTATTAAGTGTAATAGTCGATTTGAACCACTTGCAAGATAACATTTAGCATGAACAGTCGGCTCCGATCCGGTTGAAGAGTGATTGTCCCGTATCGGGAAAACGAGCCTAATTATCCTGCGACGACGACTGTCGATCAATTGCGTCGCCAAAGAAATGGCACAAACTATTCAAGATGCCGATGGCTAAATGGCCTGGACGAGGTTCCGAACCAGATCACTTGACGTTGTCTGAGAACCATGACATCTGACAAGATCACAAGTAGCGTTCAAGCGCCGTGGCACAATAATTAGTTCACAGTGCATAGATGGCAAGTCATACCTTGGTATCAATCCTTTGCCCGAGCCACTTTGTTGAGATGTAGCGAGCGACAGTGGGGCGTTCAAAGTAGCGAATACCTTACACATAGTGGCAAGAAAGAAGGTGAATGAGCCTTCAAAGCTTCAACTACAGCATAGTTGAAGAGCCGGTTATAGGCGATGCATAATAGTGAGACTCGAGTGGCGCGTTTTGGTGATGACTGACAGAGAAGATATTGAGTAAGCCTTCCGGCTAGCTCACATCGGCGTTGGAGAAGGCCATAATCCTAGCATGCTTACATTGGAAGTGGGCGAGAGTGGGCGTCACAAAATATTTGCCGCTTCACACACTTCTCGGATCTGTCCCGGGTTGGGGAGTGCGTAGAGGTTACTCGAGAAAATATTAAATAGTGAATACAGCTGAGCGGAATAGCTCGAAAACAAATGTATAATTACAGTCTCATACAATGAACGCCCAGACAAAACTCCGATTTTGACTGCATAAACATTTTACCCACCATGTTGTTCAGAAGCCCCAATCATTGTCATATATTCTGTACGGACAATGCGACAAGCCACTTCCCTCAGTTCGCTTTCGGTCGATGGGTCTGCTTTTCCTGAATAGTAAGAAAAGCGTGGGATACAACGGACACTATAACAGCATTACAAAATAAGGCCTTGTGCAAAACATTGTGAACATGCCTTTTTGTCAACAATCTGATCGCTTCGCAAGACTGGTTTTCAACATCTTCAATAGTACGAACCGGCTCCTTGAACTTTTTCAGACATTGCATGGCAAAGACATGCGCGAGTTCCCATTGTTCAGTCGATTTACGAGGACCAGAATTAGTCTGTGAGCCAGAAGTCTTACAAGACCGTCAGTGTCATAAGCACGACTTGTTTCCTTCTGGCTTACATTGTTGCCAGTGCCATTGCTCAACAGTCGATGAACGGGGGAGGAACCGGTCTGGGGAGGCATTAGAGATTTTTGCCATAAGGTCTGAGAGCAACAAACTAACAGGTGACTCTGGCGGCCTCTCACGACTTGCTTTGACAGAGGCAGCAAGACCTTCCACATAGGCAGATAGAATGACGGTAAATACTTTATTTGTCACTATGGAAGAAAATTAGCCCTCAGAAACCCGAATGGGAAAACCACGTGCCACGTATCATATCTGCTATGAACACCTCTCTTGCGCCGCTTGCTTGCAGCGTCTCATCAAAGGCAAACTTCCTTCGGGTCGGATCATACGAGTAAAAATGAAAGGCCTGGAGGTCGGTAAGTAAACCATGRACACGCAGGCCYTCARRKTYGKCYTTCTTGTTCATTYCGGCGGYCGCTGTATACAAGCTCAGCATAACTCAAGAACGAGAATTCAGGCTTACAAAGTAGCTCAAGGAATAGTTGCGCAACGTTGTCATGCCCTTCGTAACCCAACTTCAGTTCAATTACGAAGAAGATAATACCCCCAATCATAAATAGCTGTATCAGGTTTCCGTCAGAAAGTCGGCATATATTGAGCAATACACCCACCTCATGCTCTACCTCACCTCCGCTAGAGTAATCCGTCGACACCATTGGGTGCTCCGGCTTATCAATAACCCGACCTTGGAATAATCCGACAATTGGGATAAGGTACTTGGTGTAACGTGAGCACGCGAAAGCATTCTTCTACAGTTGGACATACTGCGTCAAAGGATCTAACTCGCGCCTCTTCCCTCTCCTGAGAAATTCGTTCTTGATAGACGTCTTGGATGCGCCATGCCGCCTCGGCGACAGTCTCATGAAAAGACGGGGGGAGAAGAACAGGAGTAATTAGGTAGGGGTCAAATCTGACCGATCCAAGATCATCGGAAAGACCGAATTGGGGCGCAACTTCGGTCCATTTTGCGGCCGAGAAGGATGGCAGGCCTATCCTGGCTTTCTTTATCTGAGAGGCACTAATGTTCCCGGCGTTGGCAAGTGCTGCAAGAACGTAAGCGAGGTCGGGCCCAGGTACCAAAAGCTGCTGCATCCACCCAGGCGGAAGATTTACACCCTGAATAGAAGTTGCGATTACAGCTTCGTCGGCTTTGCGTTTTTTCCCTCTTCCCATGTTGGTATTAGGAAACAACCCTTGTGACTGCGTGACCTCCCACGCCCGTCCGGTACTGCATGGCGACAACTTACACCGCTAGGAAAGGAAATTGTGTCACAAACGTTGGTGACGTACTGTTGGCAAATTGTTAGGCAGTGATGTTCCTGTGTTTAAAACAACCGTAAAACAATATTGTACGTACACTGGCCACGCTGCTATATTTCACACTGCAGAACAATAAATCTTATGTCCATTTTACATGATGCGAAATATCCCATGTGTAGCATGATGGTAAATGCTGACTACAAAATTCAAAATAAAATCAAAAGTTTTGCATGTGGCCAGATTTCAAATGTTGGATGGGTTCTGCATATGGTAAAATGCAATGCAAAACATAATGTATTGCAATGAAAACAATGTAAAGATTCCGATGTAGATTAGTGCATGCAAAACCCTTATTGAAAATCAAAGTTTTGCTGCTTGTGAAATGCAAGGCTAAATTTAAACATTGAGCAATGTGTTTTCATGGCTGTTGACTCAGCATCCAGCCTGCACCCAGGCTCTGAGCCAGTGCCCTTCAACCAGATGTGGCGAGACTTCTATGGATGGTGCCTGGTGGCTTCTTCATTTGATGCAGAAATGTGCGCTATCAAGCGTGCACTCGAATTTGTTATCACATGCACAAGCTATCAAAACATCATACTCGTCATTGACAACAAAGCAGCTGCAAATGCACTATTCAACTTTGACGTCAAATCTAGTCAAATGGCTGTCATACGAATCAATAAACTGCTCCTCTCATGGTTGCCTGAAGATCGCACTAGACACCTGACCATCAGGTTCGCCCTGAGTCACATGGGTATCAGTGGCAATGAAAGGGCAGACCACCTCACTAAAGCCGGGTTGAAACTATGCCTTACGAACCCCTGACCATTCTAAGGTCGCATTTCGTGAACAATCAGAAGCATGAAGCTGAGCGAGAATGGCAACACACATTCAGTGAAACTACATACAGGGGGTCCCAGTGGCTCCCCATTTGGTGAAAGAAGAAACAATTCAAACCGTCCTTGTCAAAGGCCTCAAGAAATTTCTTTCACGAACTGGCAAAAGGGGAACCAAGCTGCTTGAGCCGCATAGTACACGCCATCACGAATCACGCACCAACTGGAGAATACCGAACTCGATTCTTCCCAAGTGAACCAATGACATGCCCCTGCTGCAACCAAGAAGCCCTTCAAACTTGCACACATATTTTGCATATTTTGTCTGAATGCCCCATGTACATTGAATCCTTCATTTCGCTTACTGACTGGGGGGCAAATAGGCACAATGACAAGGCTTTAGTGGGGTTCTTAGACAAGAACCCACTTGCCTTTACATTCATGGATACTCCTCTGGATGTCCACTAAACATAACCAATTTTTGGAACCCCCCCTGCCTTCAGGCGGGTTATTGTTGCACCATAGCAGCTTCGGGCCATGTACTTAGAATTTCTTTTCTCTTTGTTTGTACCTCATATCTCTTTGGATAGATATTAATTAGGTAGTCATCTACCATGCATGCTAGTGCATCGCTTCGCAATGCACTTATACTTGTCATTCTGTCATGTATTAGATAGTTATGTCTAATATATGTCCTTTAAAAAAAAAAAAAATGTGTTTTCACTGAATTTTGCAAGTGGCAAAATCTAGCGTCCCCAGCTGTGGGAGCTTGCTTGACAATGTTATGTAAGCATATTGCTCTGGAGGGACTGGTAAATAACATATATAAACAAACACATGGTTGTGTTACTTTCTGTGACATCCACTTGGACTTTGAATAGTGTTGACTGTGACATGTCACCCAGTTGCATGGCACGTCCATCCCCTTGCTGCAGCTGCTYGGYTTGAAGRAAGGTGCGTGTATTAGCAATATTAGTGCTGTGTCTGACATTCTGACCCGAATTTCCAGCTAGTCTTGCCGGTTTTCCGATGTCCGGCCAAGCAGATATGCCCCTTGATCCATCATACCCATCGTTTGACGAAATTYGGGYGAAAACCCTTGAAAATTTGGGAAGGAGGCCTTGTCTGTGGCAGGTCCACRTATGTGACGYRATTTTAYGTGGCCAGGATGTCATCTYGCTGGCAGCTACTGGCAGTGGCAAGACTTTAACATTCTGGATGCCACTGCCCAGCTGGAAGGGATTCAAATTGTTGTCACCCCTTTGAACATTCTCGGTGAACAAAATAATGAGCTTTTGAGCAAACTCAGCATAGAGGGAATTTTTATATCAGCTAAAACTGCGACAGAATGTAATTTTCGGGTGAGCATCCTTGTTCTTTGCATATTCAATCTAGCTCAAAAATTAAGTAGAACATTGCTTCGCTACGGTATCGAGTCATCATTGTCAATCCGGAGGAGTTAATGCGACCCAATGGTGGCTTCAAGAAGCTGCTGAGCGACAAGACATTCAACAGCCACGTCATCAGTATAATCATTGATGAAGCCCACTGTGTCTCGAATTGGGGCACTTTTCAACCTGAATATCACGAAATCAGACACCTTCGTTATTTGCAGCACAAACTTTGCCCGATTCTAGCAACATCAGTGACAATGTCAGCTGGCGTGATTGATGATGTCAAGAAAGTCTTGCACCTTTGTGAAGAAAGTTTATTCATTTCCCAATGCTCTACCGATTGCACCAACATCAAGATTCTTGTTTGCCCTATCCTCAACCCTATTCATACATTCTGAGATCTTTCTTTTGTTTTATGCGACTGGAAACTAGGCAATCCACCACCACCAAAGTTTCTGATCTTTTTCGATAACATCAA
>JNHV02000227.1:0-25182 GCA_001691785.3 Amanita brunnescens Koide BX004
TGTCTATAAATATATTGTCACTTGCGTCCTCACTTTAAATTGAATTCACGAATCTCACCTGTCCTGCCCATGTAAAGTTGTACTTTTGAGCGGTAGAACTTGCGGCTAAATATCTGTCGAGAGATGTTAAGTACAATGGTCTCTACGTGAGAGAAACAGATGCATACTTGACTTGAACCTGTTGAGGAGTACCATTACTCTGCCCGAGATTCTGACCTCCGATGGCAAAAGTGAATTGAACATCATTTGCGCCCGTGGGGTCCGTAACATAATTGATCACAGCTATGCGCACAGGTTGACCGTTCTCGTATATGATGTACGCGGGTGATTGGTCGCTGAGATTCGCGCTTGCCGTGATGTCTAGTACCTGCGAACCATTGCTTACGGTCTCGGCCATGGCAAGGGCAGAATAGTAGACCGGTCCAACGGTCCATTCATTAAAGGTGGATGTGTTTCCAGGAGGGGCTAATGACTATTAACCATTGTTACATTGGCAAGCCGCCATCGCAACTTACAAGTAAAGGGCTACAGTACAAAGGTCAGCATAACGCAAGGTTCTCTACGTGATATTACTAACATTGTAAGAATCATTTTGACCACCAGTGTGGAACAATCCCATGGAGAAGTTGCTATATGCCATTTCCAGAGCGTAGTCCAGTGCCCAGAGGGACGCGGCAAATGCATCGCTGACGCCGGGGAACCCACCACAAGAAGCAGTGTTCGTTTCGAACATAAGGAAAGGCTTGTTGTACGTCTGAGCGATACTGGTCGAGTTGAGGTAAATTTTAAGTAGATTCACTACCGCACTATGCGCTAGGAATTGTGGAAGCACTGTTTGTGGGTCAATGGCACTACCTAGACCATATCGGGCACCACAGTTGTCGGTGGGATAACTAACACTTGTTATCAAAAATGTCATTTGTATGAAATACGAACGCACTGTTCGACCGCGAGAAATGCCAAACTGTTTTGATATGCTGGTAAAAATCCGGTATTCCAGACATCCTCAGGCACCCACGGACCTGTCGACACGCTTGGAGCCAATAACATTGAACGGTTGAGAACAAGAGGATCATTGGCCATCTGGGTAATCAGTTGGCCAACTTCACCGAAGTAATTTTCTGGTGTATAAGGCTGACCGAAAATGGTAACGATAAGGTTTTGCGTCACCTATGAAGGAACTCACCGCAGGACGTTTACCAAACTGCTGATAAAAGTCAGGTTCGTTCCCGGCTTGTAATCCTATTAGATGATCGCCGAGGATCGCTTGACCTGCTTCTACGATGTCCAGTCGAAATGGGTTTGTAGCGTTAAACGGRATACCTATAACAGCTTGTCAAAAAGCGAACAATGTTGCTTAATGGTTCCTTACCCAAGAACCATCGAACGTTTGTGAATTTCGAGATGTTGCCCATCATATACAACAAATCCTCTTTGAATATAATTGGCGGAGTTTGCGTCTGGTGTATTGGTCAGTTCCACTCAGGAGAAGAATCACAGTGACTGACTGTGCCTTGAGTATCATTATAATCCTTTACAATTAGCGCTCCAGTTGACGTGTTCTGTACCATCACGGCGGTCTCTTGCGTGTTACCGCCGACACGGATGTTGACACGACCAGAGCGCCGGACAAGGTTAGCCATCAAGTTTAGGAAGGGGACGTTAAGTATTAGCCTATTGTTGTTCGGTTCAACGACATTGCGGGAATATGGGTAGACTGGTTACTAACGAGCTTTTTCCCACTGAGATAAATGAGAACATTGGTTTGCACACTGAAACAAAGATTACTCACAGACTTGGTTTGCTACCGACATCTCTATCGAGAACCCAAAGAAGGAGCTCATCTGGGGTATTGACGATCCGGGAGGGGCAGATCCACTTGACACCTGAACGCTGACTTGCGTTGGGAATGCCGTTGGGATAGCGGGCGCTGTTAGTGACAGGGGGTCGTAGGCGAGTTGTCCGGTATACGTTGCGCCGGGCGCAAGACTTGTAATCAAGTTCGCCGTAGGAGTAGCTTTTTGGAGCGAATATACTGTTACTGCCCATGCTGAATGCGCCAGCAGGAGCAGAAGAGAAGAATATCGGACGAGCGCGGACAAAGACATTGCTAATGCTAAGAATAAGATGGAGATGTTTGCTTGAAGCGTGAAAACTACACGTGCGCTTGAGAAGCAAGCTGGGCCGTGCTGCGACCAGGCAACAAGGAGTTATTGCGGGTGCACAGAGGTTGTGTGGCAAAGGAAGGTGGGTTGCGGACGAAATAAGTCTAGGTGCTGCGGAACCCGAATGATTGCGCTGGCCAATCACCGCTTTTGCTGCCTACACGCGTTCGTGGGAGCGCTATACCATTGACCGATTTTAACAACAAGCCATCCGCTTATCGGACACCGACGCTCCATTTCGCGCTGCTGACGTGCTAGTCTGACTGCAATGAGGTGTAGAATCCCTTCCAAGCGCATTTAGGGCCTTGTCAAGCTTGTCGGCGGTAATGCCATCAGTTCTTCGTCCAGATGGAGGGCGAACGCCTCGGAATGCCAAAGTGCCAAAGTCTGGGTTACAAGGAAGAAGTGCAAGGGTACGTGATATATGCGCATTGCTGATTGTGGTAATAATTTTATGCGCAGACCCGAGGGTTATATCATATTTTGTTTAGTGTGTGCGCAGTTCCGCAGTCGGCTAACGGCAGCTAACGGCTTGCAGCGACAATCAGCATTTTCGCCGTGCGTGAGTATCTTCGGTTACATCGGCCAAGTTCGTCTTAAAGACCCTATTACCAGCTTTTGCCATATCGAGTCCCGTTGCGATATGCCTTRTTGCTGGTGGCCCGGTGACCATGATCTGGGGGTAAGTCGTATGTTGTATCTTCTTGCTTGATGTTCAAACGAAAGARACAGGTGGATATTTGTATCCGTTCGACTTTACCCTTGGCATTTTCCTTGGCAGAGATGTGCTCAAAGTTTCCGACAGCCGCTGGCGCACCTTCAGACTTGTCTCTCCCAGATATCGGCTCTTTCTTTTGTGGATCAATGGTTGGTTGACGTTAGCTGGCTTGTGGACTGTCAGCGTATCGGTTACATTTGTATGAGACTTCGTCATTACAAATTACCGAGCTCCGCTCACGAGTACTTTACAGGGAGTCGCTCGGTTTATTGTCGCCGAAGTCGGGGTGTCCGATTTGAGTGGCAACAGATTGGGGAACATGTAGGTATTCCGTCTTWCTTCCATCGTCTTCTACCGAACTTCACACAGACCTAAATTTCCTGTTCGTGACAATAATTGTGACCCTCCCTGGACTTTTTCTCRATAAGCAACTACCGCTTATCGATGTAATCGAGTTTTCATACGCCGGAGCTCGCTGGACCACTGTTTCAGACATTATCCGCCTGTCTCACTTTTCTGGGTGTGATTGGTACAACTCTTATCTAATGTGCAAATAGTTGAGCTGATCAGCGAACTAGTAATTGCCATATGTTTGTCGGCCAAAGCTTCCGCAGGTCGCAGGCAAGCTGCGTTTGCCTTAGGCTACTTTGATGCTTCCCCATCTGGATGGACATCTGGGTGGGCTTTCTTCACTGGCTTACTTCCAGAGTGGTTTGCTTTATTTTGCGCCAGCCAGCGCAGAATATATAGTTTGGTGAATGCTAAGACCTGCAGAGATACCAACTCATTCTGACGAAGACAGCTTACACATATCGCGCGATCGGAGCAAGTAAGTTATAGAACACCATAGCAGGCACACATGGCTAACGATGAAATATAATCAGTCTCTAGCATGGCTAAAGAGGTCAAGAAACCTTCTGTCCAGGTCCCTGCCGCTATAATCTTGTCTGTACTTATTGGTACCATTTGCGGACTCGCTTTCCTGCTTCCGATTATTTCACACTTCCGGATATCGCAACGTTACCCATAGGTAGATCTTTTTCATGTATAACCATTCCCTTCGCTAAACCTTCCAAGTTCCCGGTGGCCAACCTATTGGTTTGATGTTTGAGCTCGTTATGGGATCAAAAGCTGGAGGATTTGGAATGGCAAGTCCGATACACCTCTTTGGTGCATGACTCTAACCATGATAATCTAGTGGCATCATCGGTCTGTCTGTGCCTTGCTTCAAGTTATGGGCGTGATTTGTTCATTGACATGTGATATTCTTTTCAAGTGCCATCTTTTACTTTGTACAACTTCTCGTGCAACATGGAGTTTCGCAAGAGACAGAGCTCTGCCATTCTCCTCTACGTTCTCGAGAGTCAACAAGTACCCGGGCGACGTGCTCCTCACGCATACCTATTGTCTACAACTGTACAGMTCGTGGTTGGCTTACTGGACTTCGGCTCGATCGCGGCATTGAATGCATTCATAGGCGTCTCCGTGCTATGTTTAGGCTCGAGCTATGCGTTACCYGTAGCCATTCTTCTCGTAAACAGTCGTAAGGAGTCCAAGGAACGAAATTCTACATGGGAAAGATGAAAGGTGGGTTCATGAATGCATGTGCGATCGTCTGGTCCAGATAGTTCTGTTCTCGAAGGCGGCGATCATTCCGGTTACGCGGGTTTCGATGAGTTGAGTGTTTGGAACACATGACCAGAGCGGATTCTTGCTAACTCCGCTGTCATAGACTATACCTCTGCCGTTTTCGTCGGTTTTGTGGCTACCAGCGTCATCTGGTGCATGATAGGTACGCCACATTCAACTTATTACAAATGCATGCTGACAATGGAACAGATGGTCGCTTCCATTATACCGGACCACCGGTGCCCCGAGCCATGAGTCAAAAATGACCGTCACTCGATCAGACAAAAATCTTATACAGTGGACTAACTAAGCAATACATAAATATATCCTACAACTGTCAATGAGCCCCATCCATGCATAAATCTGAGATACCGAAGGTTGACGTATGATACACCAAAGCTTTTGATCACCAACCAACCGTTTTTCCTTTCCAAATTACGCCGAAAGTTTTGGAAGAACCTTCAACATCTGGTCTATATTGATAAATTGYACCCACTCTGCCAACTCTTTTGATGTTTCTTGCCAGATATATCTGACGTGCCTGTGACCGCGATAGAAGGCGCATACGCACTGGTATTGCTCTTCGTATAAGCGGTTCCGACGGATGACGCCCAGATTGGCTTTGAATATCCGGAACTCCCAGCCGATGAGCATGTTGCCATCCCCAGTGGCCGTCCGTTCCTCTATATTGAACTCTAGCCGCGACCAGTCAAAGCCAAGAGGCTGACCGATAGCCTTRATGTATGCCTGTTTGAGAGCGAGTATGATGGCCAGACGACGCAGAGCGACTTCGTCTGCTTTGTTGAATACCGCTTCTTTTTCTAGTTCTGTCAACTGTAACGAGCGTCGCTTGCTTTAAAATCGCTGGGCCAGGCATTCGCAGGAGGCGGGCGTACCTTGTGTGCCTGCGATTCAGCATAGGCGGACACGCTGACGCCCCTAGGCTCCACGGCGAGCTGCTTGATCGCTAAACCAATGTTGAGAACGCGGTTCCGCGTTCCTTGCGTCATGGCCATCCCACACAGCGACCCCTGGATATCGAGATGGTATCCTATCATGGAATGCACCCATTTTTCATATTGCATCGTTTCGGGTATCTGTCCAACGGGAGTTGTTCAATGCTGGCTACGTGGCACAGCCAGCGGGACCGCGTAGGCGCACCTGTTCTATCCAATGCTTTCCACTGCTATTGAGCCGATCTCTCCATTTGGCGCGCGGTATCCGACGGTGACGCATCATGAGCAGAGGTAGCATTTCCGTCATTATCTGCCCTGGTAGGAATCGTGAGTCACATCCAACAAGGTACACAAGACCAGCGCAGAGGCGTACGTATACGTACTGAAGCTGTCCGCGTTTTCCGGCTGCTTCTCAATGGTGATGTGGGGTATGCAGTCATGAACAAGCTGCCAGCAGTCCTCGTATTCCTGATTCGAGTCGGGCATATCAGCTGCTGAGTTCGAGGAAARAGGCCCGATCCGCTTCACCTGTCTGGTGTACTCTCGATTTAGCGACAACATCCATATCAGGATTGGGCAGTCGGTTCGTATGTCGGCTGTAGCGGCGGATAAGCATGGGACAATATTTCAGCTGGCAGGAACGGATCAACGAACAGAATGCCTCGTATATCGCGTCCGGATTTTGCAGGGCTTGCGGGTTGATGGTGGTCGGAGGGTTAGGTGGAATTGTTGGTTTAGACATCATACTGAATGGAAATTGTCACAGACTATAAAGGAGGGGAAAGGCGGGTGGCACTACAACGAGGCAGAGTGACTGCGACCTTATGCATCGATGCGGCAGTGTGCGCTATAATTGGACAACCGTGACTTGGTGCCCGCTTTGCTCATTGCCTTGTATTTACGCCTATGTATCGATAGACAAGGCAACTGAACACCCTCGGTCATTCCATCGTACAGTAAGTAACGTTGCTGCCCATATACAAATTACAATGGCAAAGTTCAGCGCTCGGCGCCAAGAGTTAGCCGCGGTTATAACCTGTGCATGTCCAAAAACGGCGAGTGTCAATTACAATCAGTGCCATGCACCTAAAATATAGTGTAAGAAGAAGTACCAAAACCATTAAACAAACCAATGAAATTAGGAAAAAGAAACAAGGTGTCTCGTAGGGAACAATCAGACGTGATAGGCAGGTGGAATATCCTCGTCTGCATCGTTCCGCTGACGGTGAGGCAAAAACCCCTTTATACGATCCGACGACCTGGTCAGAAAGGAACTATTAGGTAGGTGGATCGGATCGGCGGCGATGCTGCATGGGGATGGTGGACAATCGCTGCCTGCATAAGCGGCAGCAGGGATCCTTGGGGAGGGCGATTCGGATATCGCTGCTAATGACGGTTTCCAAGAGGAACTTTCTGGATGAGTATTGGGGTTTCGAACGGACGGCGGCCCGTACGTAGACAGTCGTCTGAATGAACGTTCCTCAGAGCTCAACCTCTTCGGGGCTGATGAAGGTAACGTAGGTGGGACGGTGCGTCTTGAGTTTATCCTAGACCGCCCCAACATTGGATATTCAGCTGTAAGCGTTCAGCAAGTTGTTTTTTATTTTATGTAATACACCCACAATATATTGGGCTCACGGCAGGGGTGTGTTGCTCTTTTTGATGCCGCCATCTTATATGGATAAGCAGGCCTATGAGAACTAATAGACCCGCGCCACCCAGTACAGCGCCTATAACGGTGTAGTCACTGCTCGAAACAGCTCGAGGCTTTAAAGATCCCGAGCTTGGCGTTCTGGTCAGAGGATATCCAGTCCTTAGATCATCAGATACGTCATACATGGCCAAGATTGACAGAGTAATCTCAAGTGAGCTTTGTGCGGAAGAGACCTAAGCGAGTCAGGATAGGTCAGAGTGGTAGCATGAAGACGTTGAAGACACGGAGAAAGAAGGATTACGAGAAGAGAATCTGGGTGGTCGCCATGGCCCGAAACACTTGGTTGGGTTATGCTGATAGTGATACTAATATTAGCAACTTGAACCCTTCGGGGGCATACTGCGTCAGATACCGTTTCGAAGACCTTCAAGCACATCAATGAATGAATTTTGATGCACTAGAACAAATACCTCGCATAATATCATAACCCGTCAAGTATTCGCGGAGCATGAATCTCTGTCATTGCTGTCGATCAAGATGAAATGAAAAGGCAACCCGCTTATCAGATCAATGGTCCGGCTACAACGGGTACAGAGACTTTATAAACCTTGTATACAAACCAATCAAAAATAAACCGTTGGCTGACCAAGAGGCGAAACTATACAGCTACACACCTTGAGTCAAAACTTCGTTCAATAATAACCTTTAGAATGGGGGAAAGTGTATGACATTTATTTCGGTGATAAGCTGTTTGCCGTCCCCTTGTCGGAAATATCAACGCTCAAGCGCCGCATGTTGTGTGACCAAGCTAAAGAAATGGATTAAAGCAGAATAGCCCAGATGTTTCGGCCTGCAGGCGAGTTGTGCATTACAACCATTTACCCATATCTTGATCCGCGGAACGAGTTTTTCCTGGCGCTCACATTCCATGTTGAGCAGTGGCTGAGACACTGTATTAATGTACAGTGTGCGGTACGTAATGGCCCCTGCTCTCCATTTATTGTGGTGGGAATGGAAGGCCCTATTTTCGCAGATTTTCTCCATGGGTTCTAATCGTGAATTCAGTGTATAAAGGCAACGATCATAAACCCAGCCAAACTTTGGCGCCACGACCCCAGAGGGAATATCGCCAAGAAACTGTCTGTTCATCGATGGCAAGTTGGTTCCACAAATGGGAGACCCCGTGTCAATCATGATGGGCAGGTGCCAAGATCTATCAATGAGTTCTCACCAGGCAGCTGGAATTCGGAATGAAGCCCGGTCGCGTAATTTTTTCGTCAGAGGTTAGCAGGCCTTTGAGAATACCAGAGTTGGAACTTGGTGCCCCCTTGCCATAAACACGTGTGGAATCCCTGTTGGAGATTGAGCGATGATGCGTGTTACATTCCAAGATCCTTAGACCCACGTCTCAAGAATATATACTAGCTCAAGGTTGCTGGAGCGCCCATTGTTGTCCTGTTTCAATGTTCATGTGGTGGAACTGTATTACTTAAGAATTGAGATCTGTATCGTTGGGGGACGGGATTTCCCGGTTTGACATGAACCGAATTTTTTTCATGTTGGCATCATTACGCATGACTTGTCTCCGATCTAGAGCCCTCCATTGCATGTATTAGAGCCTTAACAGCGCCTGTGAGATGTGGACGCTGCAAATACAGCAAATGCATGACATGAAAGGTATGACGTAATGGTAACGTGTGTCCCCGGCCGCGCTGCCAGAGAAGAAATGGCCTGGGGAGAGTGCAGGCTGCTGGATGGCGAACCGATGGGGATCAGAACAGGGCAGCGGGGTGAATATGCCCGAGCGCCGGCGCGGGAAAGGGAACGGGAGATTGGTGAGCAACATGTAATGATGTTGCAGCCAGGAAACTGGCACCGCAAGACTGCCTTCTATATACAGGCTGGCACCAGCAGTCCTGTTCTCACCATCCTCCGGGTGAACTCCCTGTAGCCTCCTGCGCATGGCCAATAACCTTCATACCACCCCACAAGGCCCCGGCGAGTCGTCTGGCTCTGTTTTGGCCGGCGCAAGTGCAAGCGTTTCTCATTACACTTATGATAGAGATAGGCTGTGAGTACATTCCCTCGGTTCTTCTTGCACGTTCCGAGTCCTTGGTCGTGGCTCTCTGGCGTCCATCCATTCATCTTCTGTCCCATCCACTCGCTAATCCTCTCTTGCATCCGCATATCTGCTCCCCGCCGGATTGGACGCTATTCTGCCCCCCCTGATTATTCCACAACCTTAAGAGAATATGAACTCGTGGTCCGCCAAGAACCTAAGCAGGCGAGAATGTGTGGTGTAGGTGGTAAAGGTACGAGAGCGTGTGTGATCGTCACCGCAACTTCACCTTATTTACTTCTATATAAGCGGACCGTCGGCCTATTGACCCGCCTCCCATTGTCCAACTGCGCGTGATCGACCCAACAAAGCCATCTACACCTCGCAGGCGTAGATCCAGTGCCTCTGGGTCAGATGCCGGGTCTTCCCCTCATGCGGATCCCACCAACGCACGAGATGCCGTGTCATATGCGCAATCTTATTTGCAAAATCCATACTATTTCATGTTTGCAAGCCTGGCTAAGCCAGACGACGATGCGGAGCTGCATTGGCTTAAAGTACGTTCTGAGCTTTGAATAGCGCTCATTTTCGCTGACTATACCAGGACGGGCGGACACGTTGTACAACAGGCTCTGTTGTCTCGTCTTTATATCATTTAAAGGATCCGCAAAATAACAACGAAGGTTAATTGAAAGCTGTCTAGCTAGACCTATGCGTTTGCTGACATAATGCTGTAATAGATGCTGGTTTTTTTGTCTTCCCTGATCTTAGCGTGAGGACCGAAGGCAGTTATCGGCTGAAACTAAGCTTATTTGAAGTAGTTGGGTAAGTCGTGTGCGCATATATGAGCCATCCAACTTGACGACTGTCGCAGAAACAATGTTCGACATTGCAAGTCCATATATTCTGCGCCATTCTATGTATATACTGCGAAAAAATTTCCTGGCATGGAAGGCATGCTACAAAATACTCTGTTCGAACTTCTTTTTATTTATTGATTATATAGAGTCGACTCCGTTGTCGTGTTCACTCGCCGACCAAGGTATCAAAATCCGTATACGCAAAGATATCCGCGTTAGAAAACGGCCAATCCATGCCCTTGAGCCTTTGATGCAACCTCTGGATGGCCCCTCTGACGAACGGGATGACGACGAGCGAGAAGACCGCGATGCCCAAAGGACAAAAAGAACACGAACTGACGACGCTGCGGAATCATCGGGTGGCGCAGATGGGAATCGCCTCAGTACACCGCAACAATGGCCTCCCGTACCTGCGATTGATCCAAACCTCGGTCCCATCATACCTCCTCCGTCAAATGCGCAGACCATCTCAGCCCCTTCCAACTCCGATAGCTCCACTACCAGCAATGCGGTAGCTGTTGCTGCTACATCTGCGTATGATGCCAGGACGAGTGTTTACCCTTCGTACGAAGCACAAACTCCACTTACCCCCCAGCCTACGCAGTCTGCCACAACGCAAACACCGTATCGTTCTGACGGTCAGCTGCATCCAACATCTTCCCAGCAGCAACAAATTCCGCCCCCACCATCTCAGCAACAGTATCACCCACCGCCAACACAACACATACCCCCGCCATCTCATATGCCACCTCCATCGGCGGGCCATGTAACACATCATTCAGTTCCGCCCGTTCAGCAACCATATGCGCCATATCCTGGCCAGGCATGGCCTCCTCAGCCGCAACAACAAATGTACGATCCATACGCACATTATCACCACCCACAACATCCACCCCCTCATCCACATTATCCTACTATGCCACCGGCTCCTACGGTGCACATGCAACATGCTCCCCCACACCATTATTCCACCCCGATGTACCCGCAACCTCCGGCTCCGTACCCATATGCTGGCTACTACGAGCCACCGCCTCATCCCCATCAAAACCAACATCCTCAACAATATGCGCCCGTTCCAACGAATACCTCATCACCTAACAATTCTGTCCAAGCCCCCGCAGCGCCACCTTCCACCGCGCCACCAAGCACAATACCTCCACCAGTACCCCCTACCACGGGATATGTGGAGTACGGCCCAAATCCCTATGGGCGAGGAACGTCTCCTCAGCCGAGGGGTTATCACACTCACACTCATCCGCAGCCTCATTATGGGCCTTATCCATCGCCTCATCCTCATCCTCAGCACCAACCAAGACATTTTGCGCCATTTCCCCCACCCCATTCATACAGCTATGCGTACGGACACCCTCCTCCAGTGCCAACAGCAGACCAGTGGGGAGCAACGGCTACGTATGCCCCGCATATGCCATGGGGAGAAGCATACGGTACTCCACAGGCGCAGTCTGCATCAGTTCCTCCGACTGCCCAACCACCGGCACCCAACTCTACCTCCATGTCAACTTCCGCTTCCTCTTCGATGTCGGCAAACGCCAGTGGGCTAGTAAGTACAGCCAGCGGTCATGGTGATCGCATACAACTAGCTCCTCTGCGCGAGACCGTTGCTGCCGGTAGTGCCGGCGCTGCGGGCGTGGCCGACGCAGCTCCTGCACTTGCGCACGCGTCTGGGTCAGTGGGTGCTGGCACGGCCAGTTCTGCGTATCTCCATATGCACAGCAATGGACGGAACGGGTACGACACTGGCCGAGACAGAGACGACCGTGGAGAGAGGGACCATGACCGACTAAGTGGAAGAGCTGTAAAAAAGAATCCTTTAAGTATCGGAAGCATCATCTCGAATTAAGCCGGTTATCGCTTGGATATTATGCTATGGAATATTTTAGATGTTTTCTCGCCGGGTTGATTGTGTTTTTACATTGCTTCGTTTTTCCTTTGTAACATATGTATGTATCTCCTTTATTCACGATGAGTCGCGTGCGCCCATGCGCACGCGTTCTATATAACCCTTATTAACCAAAATGATATTGTATATGTATCCAGGACGGTGGTGTACCAATACGGTTGCGAATGAGACTACAGGAAAACAAACGAGTGACTGGTCTAAAGATAGCGTTGATATGCGTATGGCAGCAGTGCAGAGTATTGAGAATCTAGGTCGAGATGCGCGTCGAGAAAGGCAGTGCAATGATTCGAAAGTCTAAAAGAAAGTCAGTACGTCCAGGAAACCGTAATTCGTCCCGCCCCGATCGGAGCGAGCGCCTTGAAGGCCGCCGGCGATAAGTCAAGATCATACGGCTTGCATCCAGGACAAGAGTCTTGAATCATCGCCAATATAGTTTTCCCATTATCTACGACATCAAGTGCGTCAGCCGGCAAGTGCGACGGCCCAATGCAGTGCAAGCGCCACATACAGCTGATCTTTAGTTGCTTGCCGCAGTGCAGCCCATTGCCGTATTCCTCCATCGATAGGGCCACTATCATGTCGCTGTCCTTGTTCTGCGTGCCGCAATGTCCGGCCTATCGGATACACGGGRAAAAACCGATTAATCTTAATCACGTTGGGGCTGTAAGGTAGTCATTTCTTACCCCTGTGTAATACCATGTGGCTGAGAAACAAGTTAAGAGTCGATAGAGTCTCGGCTCAGACATGCGGCACACGTACCTTCGCCTCCGAAGCCCTGAACGAACGAGGCACATGCGAGGAAAATTAATACGAAAACAGCGGGGAGCATTCTATTGAGCATCATGGCGCAGCTATCGATGGATTCAGTGTTTCTTGATGCGAAGCCCAAGCGAGGGACGTAGATATGATTGTAGAAGAGAAAGTAAGTCGTTGCTTAGATGTCATCCTCGCAGTGAGTTTCATTGTATATATTGTGATACAAACTAAGCGGCTGACCTTTGTACTAGCGGCAAAAACTCCAATTTACTAACAAAGGCGCTGGCCGAAGCTCGCTTAAATAATTCAACCTGTTGAACGCGGAAAAGAAGTAGAGTGAAGAGGAAGGAAAAGGCTTGTTGAGCCGGTTGAGGGGTACAGGGACATTGGCTGAGTTGTACGTAAATAAAATATATGAAGCACGCTTTTCCGGAGCTTCGGCACACACACACATGCCCGTACGGCGTATGCAACTGGAATGGAACAATAACCATAGCTCCGTTACACAGCGAGGGCCGGACGGGTGGCATCAATGCTCTGTTTCTTAGGAGGAAACTGTGGGACCAGCCCATGACTTCAGCAGCCACGTTTCATATTTGTCGATCCACTACTCTGCAATGGGATCCAGAATGATTTATGGACGCCAGCCAGCAGATAAGTATCAATGACCCCGTGGAGGATCCGAGGCAGATTAGCGTGTGCACACGATGCTAAATACATTACTTTCCAATTACAGGATAGTGGCAAAAAATGCTTCCGCGCATCTGAGTTAGGGTCGCTGTTCCGAATCTCGATCAGGTCCTTGGATCTTTGTTCGAATCTGATGGTAACCGTTCAATGGACGAACTATGCCAAAATGCCGAAGGGGAGCCCGCCTTAGCCCGCCCCGTTCTATCCTCTCACTCGTTCATGAGGTTCCTGCCAAGGAACTCCCAGTATCTTAAATATTTCCTCTTCCGTCTCCGATGCAATCAATTTGCCTACGACAAGAGATCAGATCCTGCAGTTCCAACAGACAATCACGACAACCTGGGTTTGTCTTCACACGCGAGTCATGCGTATCCCGTACCACTCCAGCAAACAGCCCCCTCTGGTTGAGCGCGTACCCCATTACCCTTGCTTTCATCCTAATGGCCCGATTAAACTGCAAATTCGTCAAGGTCTCGCGAGCTCATATGTCAGRTGCACGCACAATATCATCACCCTGGAACAATGTTAATAATCGTATGAGAATAYTGGTGTCACGCCTACCGTATAGTATAGGAGTGCAGCGCCTCTGGATGACCAAGGGACCGTTAAAAAATCAATTCTTCTACGCCTGGCGCCCTCTCTGGGAAGCCGGCAAAGACCGCGATAAATGGCCTCAAGGTCATTGGGGTCTTCGGGGAGTGCAAGGTCCTCCGTTAAAATGTGGGCAGCATGGAGATCTCGGAGAAGATGAGATAGAATGCCTATCGGCTGCTTGAGCACTGTAAGCAATGAAATACAATATACCGTACCAGCGTGAGTTTTGCCGTCGTCTGTGGGCCGTGTAATTAATATGTCAATATCACCGCAGTCGGCTTTGCCCCTAGAGAATGCTTTCCAGCTAGAAACCTATGCCCATACACGCGCACTCACCTCCTGAAGCTCCCCATAATCTCTACAAATAATCTCGGGTCCAACCGCAACGCTACGTAAGTTCAGCGTGGCGAAAAGTTGACCGAACCGTGAGGACTTGCCTATGGGCTTAATTAAGTTGAAGATCGACTCTGCCTCATCACGGGGCATGCGGCTGTTAATGTCTGAATAGCGTCATCAATTTACTGTTGTTGCCTTCGTGCCTAACCCGACGAACCATCGTAGAACTTGATACCGATGTCCTGAACGCCATTTAATCGAACATCTCCTTTTCCCACCACAAGGTCTTCCAAGGTACGACAACCTGCAGCATACCACTTGAACGCGGTTGCTTGGCCTATCGATGATTGACGCATGAGCAATCGTTAAATGAACGTCGCTACGCTGACCTGCGCCGTAGACACCCTGAAACAACCTGATCACCTCGATATCATCAGTTTTCTCATATTCGATTCTGCGGAGGTGGCCAGTCTCAATAATCTCCATGATCTTCACGAAGATCGATCAGTTCTTATTCACGCTTATCGTTATGACTCTGTTCACCTTGAGCGCAGTCTTTTCACCAACCCCACGGATAGCGCGGGCCTCGTTAAACGTTCTGATACGTCGAGGATAACCCCTCAACGCTCGTATGCCTGTCCGATTCCATCGCAATGAGGGATAACGTCTAAAAAAATGACTGACATTTGCTATAGCTGTACACACGCCAACGATCTTCATCGCTTGGTTTGGATCTGTGGAGCTCCAAGAGTTCCTGTAGCTACACCGTCTCGGCTTAGCAGCACCGATTAAATGATATATCACGTTCCCAAACCTTGTCTATGATGTCTTGATTGGGGCATGGTTTATTGTATTGTTCTTGCTTGTCACATGTCCACCTCTAGTCATGGGCATATTAGCCTCGCCTTCTGATAAGTAGCGGCAACTTCACCTTCTTTGGCAACGGGTTATCAATGGACTCTGCATCAGAATAATCAGATTCCACTCCTGTGTCTTCGTTCCCTGTGTGGCGAGACCACTAGCCCCCGCCATTAATGACTACCGGAATGAATAGAGTTTTCATCACAAACTTTGCTCTCACAGGCCGCTCTAGCCTTCGCATAAAATTCCTTCAGTGGGTCATCTACATTCGTCGTGGCAGTTCTGGCGTCCAGGGTRACTTTCGACGAGGTGGCGTGATGGCGATTGGCGATGTGATGTTGGACTAAAGGGAGAGTTGTAACCTCTACAATGTCCTCGATATCGTCCCCACTCTTCCCAGCCCTTCCAGCCATGATCTCATCCTGGGTGAATTCCCTGCTGGTGATATAGTATGTGAATAGCTGAAATATGCAGACTCACGAGATGTTACTGATGTCCACAGTCTTGTCTTTCATTCTGCYCCTTGACGAGAGGGGTATTACCCTGGAAATTCCAGCATTGATGCGCTTGCTGAAAGCTGCATGAAGCCAAACTTCATCCAACTCGACGTCATTAGTGCCTTGCCCACCAAATACATCGGGAGCTTTCTCAATACCGGAGACAATCCAACTCCATTTGACGGTGGGTATATGATCGGGAATGTCGTCAAGGGTTTTCAAACCGAGCGCTCGTAGAGTTGCTTGCRCCTGGGCATCCGTGACAATATGCGTGACCAAGGTAGGGTCGAATTTAGGCATCAAATTTCCACCGTAGCGCACTATCTAAGGCTATGTGCGTAGGAGAAAATTGAAAAAATAAGTATATGCTTACAATTTTCATCCGATTCCGTGTTCTTTCCGTCGCGAAACGCTTATCTCCTCCGGTGTAGAAGATATTCTTACCTGCAAGGAATTGCGCACATCTCCTCCGCGCAGCTCCATGAGGTACAGGCTGTGTATTATTCATTAACATCCTGGCGAAATCTTCCGGCAACATTTGATTGATTCTCTCTTTATCCTTTTTGTCTTTCACCCGCTTCTTGATCACCTCAGTTTTACTTCGTTTCAGCCCCGCCGATGCCCGAGTCACAGATGTACCTGATGGAGCTACTATTTGCAACGGCGGAGATGGGGATGTGTCCTCTATAATAGATGATTCATCTGAAGAATTTTCGTTTTTGAACAGCGCTTCTGATGTGATTTGAGGTTGTTCGATCTGATGCCCCAGTTTCCCATTTCTTGCTGCGACACGTCTAGTAGCTTGGCCTTTCATCTCAAAGTTCGGGCGAGWATGTGTCAGTTTCCGTACGCGTCTCATCTGTTTCTTGGGCGACGGGGGTGAGGACTTTGCCGCCTCGCTAACGTCCTCAATTGATGACGTCGACGGATCAATCCCTTCATTCGGCGCACGTGAAGTAAACTCGGGAACCTTCACTATTTCTCCAGTGTGACCACTTCTATGACGTCCCTCAGCGCTAGACATGGGCCGAGTTAATGATAAATGCACATTATGATTTGCTGATGGAACGCTAGAAGGAGAAGCATTCACAGATGAATTCGCTATCCGATGGATCGACTTACCCATCGTCGGGCCTATCCAGTGGCGAACCGAAGTGCAGCTCCCGATCTCGTGAATTGTTTACTTCACGCTTATCGCTGGAACCCCATATGTCAAGCATTGTTTCACCCTTACTTGCAATCGAGTGCATATGAGACAGTGAGGCCATATGCTCCGGGTCCAGGCGAACGGATTCGTTGCCCGGTATCCATGCCGTACTGGGAGGACAGTTACTTTTTCTTGTAACAACTGCGCTCGCTTTGCACAGYGTGACTTACTTGTCCTGAGCCATGCTTTCCTTTCTCTCTGGGTTCGGTACGGATGAGGGTGCYGGACTATATATTCAAATAATTGTACGTTAGAAGCGCATATATGTTAATTTCAGTATACTGACCTAGAATGGTCGTTGGAAGTTAGGAATCCAGCTGGTTGAAGCTCGCTCATACTGTGTGAGTCCGATGAGAAGGAAACAAGCCGACGACGTGCTTCGCTAGCAGATGGTCTTCAATAGCAGTCAAGAATTTAGTGGTCCGCATCTGCAAACTGCCATACCTTTTTTTGAATGTTCTTTTACGGTCGATATAGTCGTCAAAACTCTCATCAGGCAGATTCAGTCGTTTATTCCTCTCAAAGTAGAAGTCGTCTAGGTCAAAATCCATAGCGACAGAGATCCGCCTATAAGTTGTTGTTGGATCAGGATGCGCTATCAGTATCGCAGGATGTCGGTGATGAGAAAGAGGCAGAGGGTTGCACTACGGTGGCTGCAGTCTTGCCGGTCTCGGAGTCACGCTCACGTGGTTACGCGATAATGGCCTTCCACGCCTTGGGCCTTACGGCACCTGCTAGTGCCAATGCTGCGGCGCAAGATCTTGGATATGAAAGCCAGCGAAATACAAACTTCCAGGCAGCTTCATTCACTTCACTTCAATGTCTAGCTTGGATACTCGCGGTTCACCATGGCGCGTGCATCACGAAAAATGGCCRAGCGGTGGGCAAAGATGAATCAAGATTCAAAACAGCAGACTATTGATAGATTGTCGTCATACGTATGCCATAATCGATCTCAGAACCGGCATCAAAGTTGACTAACTCGGTTACGTTTCTTTCCCTTGTTTGCCACTTAGACTTATGGGTCCTTGGTTTAGGGTGATCTCGATAACGGCCGTACCGTGTTTGAGTTATTGCCGTGAGGCCAAAATTCACGCAGTTATGATGTCCACTCAGCACAACTGCAAGCGGAAGATTGATTGCTTGCACTCGCAGCTTCAGCGTGGTCTGTTCATGTACACAGCACTCTACGAACTCGTCACAGCGCATCTCACCTGTTGCATTTTGGTATTTATGCACATCGTTCTTGGCTCGAATAATCGCAGTCCTCCTCATCTCACACTTGTACGTCTATCCACGAAGCCTCACCGTCATAGTTATGCCTACACTAGTATACCACGATATGTTGGAAGACGAGTTTCACGAAGACGACTCTAACTCATCAGGATCCGAGCAGGATCCCCCTCCCGAACCCGACTCAGACATTGAAGAGCTCAAGTCTGAGGATTTCCCGACATATTTCACTCAAAGGGGAAGAAGACTCTTTCATTCGACCGATGCGCCATACCCTTTACCAGTTGATGGCCGCGAGATACAAGTACGTTGCCTATCGTGGATACTTGTTTTATCTGAAATGATTCATTAATCAGCGGCAAAACTTGATGCACGAAATGTATCACCGCATACTGGGTGCACACTATGTTGGCCCAGTACATGACGTATTGACACCGGACCCCGACGGGCGCACGAGACAAGTACTGGACCTGGGGACAGGTACAGGCAAATGGTAAGTTCGACCCCGATCTCGCGCCAAGTGACCCTCATCGACTTTTCAGGGTCATGGACATGGGCAAGGAGTACCCCCTATCGAAAGTTTTCGGAGTAGATATTGGTTAGTCGAGTGCTAGTGCGTATTGGTATTACTAATAAGCCATTAGTCCCAATCGCCACAAGATATCCTTGGAATAATGTATGGTTTGAGCTGTACGATATCAGGGAGCAACTTAGATGGGAGGATGGGACGTTTGATCTGATTCACGCTAGAGATCTATCCATGGGAGTAAGTGACTTGTCCAATTTCCATCCCCCATAAATTAACTTGGCGGGTAGATCGGTGATTGGCTGGCCCTGATTAACGAAGTCGCTAGACTATTGCGGCCAGGAGGACTATTCATCTCTTGTGAATGGGTGCTTTCACCCACATTTCGGCCAGGCATCGAGCGTAATCCAGCTACAGACGCACCAGCGTCGATGCAATTTTACTCCGCCATTGAAAATGCACTTGCCGCACGGGAGGTCCACCTGGTAGGGAACAATGTGAAGCARTATTTGGAGGCATCGCACAATTTTTATGCGATAACGGAGGTACCATACTTCGTAAGCGTTGGTGAACAGCTTCAGGATGAATCGGCGTCCCGCATCGGTCATGATATGATCGATGTCTTTTCCAGGTTCACATACTCGGTGATACCCCTTCTAAAGAAAGCGGGATTAACGAAGCTTCAAATAGGACAGGTGATTGGTGAATATCTTCAGGAGCTGCAGAATCCCGAGCTTGGTCTGGCGTACGAATACCATATAACATACGCGCGAAAGGTTGAGTAGTTGGTACTGGTTCTTTTCATTGGATGCGAACGCACGTTCTCTTGTCTTGGTTCTTATTGTGTACTTGCGGGCATGTACATGTTTACTAGCCATTGTTGTGACCCTATTCAATTTGCTGAACTTTGTTCAATGGCTTTGATTGGTGCAGAGTCCGGACGAATCCGGAAAGTTTGATTACATAATAGCTAACTTTGACGAGGTTAGCACACTCACCCGAGCTTTGCACAAAAAATCCTCGATGCTTGCAGCCAGAGCATCGGCTTCGCGCAGTGTCCAGCGCATAGTACGCAATTTTGCAACTGTTGTCGACGCCGCTGGAGTTAAGGTTGCATCTATTGACCACGGTCAACCAACGTCAACTGTAACGATCCTGGTGAACGCCGGGAGCAGATTTCAGCCCAAAGCAGGTGTTGCCCACGCACTAAAGAACTTTGCATTCAAGGTTAGTTCTATCTGCGGGTGTCATCTATTGTCCTAATCTTCTCCTGTGGATATAGAGCACAGCTAAACGGTCTGCACTCGGAATTGTCCGCGAGAGTGAGCTGTATGGTGGCGTCCTCTCTGCAACCCTAGGGAGGGAACATCTTGCGCTAACTGCAGAATTTCTACGTGGTGATGAGTTCGTCATATTCCTTTTTGCGAATGCCTTGGCAGCCTAACATCATACGCAGAGAACTGTTCGTTGACATTCTTTCGTCCTTCCTTACATCTGCCAAATTTACCCGACATGAATACGAAGAATATGTGAAACCTCTAATCGAAGCAGAAGTCGAGGTGGCTAATTCTGACCCCGCAACGCGCGCCATTGAGCTCGCTCATAATCTCGCTTTCCGCTCGGGACTGGGTTCTTCACTCTTTGCTCCTGCTCACAACTCCACTACTGTCGAGGACATCAAATCGTTCGCGTCGTCTGTATTTACAAAGGATAATATTGCTGTCCTTGGAACGGGTATTGAGCACTCGAAGCTTGCAAAGATTTCCGAGAAATCTTTCAATTTACAAGCTTCGACGGCCTCCTCCCCCCAAGCGTCAAAGTATTATGGTGGAGAAAGCCGCATTGAAAGCTCCAGTGGCCCGCAAACCGTGTTCATTGGTTTCGGCGCATCAGGCAGCCCTTCAGCTGACCTTGCAGCACTCTGGGCCTACCTTTCACCTGAACCGTCTGTAAAGTGGTCTGACGGCTTGTCATCAATTGCGGCCTCGATTCCGAAAGATTCATCCGTTCAATCTGTCTACTTGCCGTATTCAGATGGGACGCTGTTAGGCCTACTGGTACAGGGCGCAACGGCAGCCTCCGTCAGGGAAGCAGGTAAAGCTTCGGTTCAGGCACTTCAGAGTGCTGCTTCTGGACTCAAGGAGGATGAGCTGAAGAGAGCTGTTGCCAAAGCCAAATTCACGGCTGCCCAGGCGGCTGATAAGAAGGACGGATTAATAAATGCTTTGGGAAAGAAGGTAAACGGGCATATATCGTTGTCTTCGCCAGTGACTTACCATTGTCTTCGAAGGTTCTAACCGGCTCTGATACATCACTCGAGGCTACGCTGACATCGCTGAGTGGTGTCAGCGCGTCATCCTTGTCCAAGGTAAATCTTGTTCGTATGCATGTTACGTCGTGTCTTATATTCATTTAGACTGCTTCTGCTTTGCTTGCCGGCAAGCCGACATTTGTTGCTGTTGGGGCAGTAGATGCTTTACCATATGCGGACGAGATTGGACTGTAGGGCAAAAATGGCATACCTAATTAGGTCGTCGCATACACTAGATTGTGACACATTTTTTCCACTTACCTGTAAGACCGAGCGCGGATAGATCGACGAGATCGCTTCGTTGCTTAAGCTTGTGGCATTAACTCGATGCATCATTAACTGCCGTATAAACTCTATTGGAAATTGGAGACACAGACGCTTCAAGTTTCCGAAAGTGATTCTGCCAGGTGGAAGCCTGCACTTTGGGTTGATTTCTTCCCGTCCATACCTGTTGTTGACGACCTCGTGGTCACCTGTGGCTGACTCGGAGTAGAAGTATTAATATACCGCTGCGCTCTAACTAGTTGCATGATAGGCATGGTGTATAGCGTTCAAGTTACATTTCCGGCACGCCGTTGTTCGCCGAGCAAGAGCACGGATGTTCTGAAACTAGGCCCTACGGCTTGATCTGCTGCTGTGATCATGTTCCAATTCTATCAAATACATGTGTGAAAAATCGCTGCGCACACATATAGAATCGAACCGCAGAAAGCACAGTCTGATCAAAAGTAGAGACTTCGTCTATAAGTTCAGAAGTTTAAAGTTAGCAATGGAGTCCTCATATCACGATTCAGAAGGAACACTCGTATTTTATGAATGAGCGGGAGAAGACTCGCAGAACGAGCCCCCGGGTTCCTCGTTTACGTGATGTATGAGATTTTGCCCTGATTTACTCGGTGAAGTGCTGCGTCTGGAAAGCGGGTTCAAGGTATCGGCTTATTGAAMCGGAAATGGGACTGCCCGCGAAGCCCATCCAGTTGCTCATAGTTTTTGCATCCCTGCACCGCGCAAGCTTGGACACAAGGAATGTCGTTTAACTCGAGCTCGCTTCTTGCGAACTCCTCACAGCACGCACAACAGCGAGGTAGCCAACTTGGCYTTTTTCTTCCTTCGAATAACGGACGGGTCGTCCTGCCGTGAATGGTGAAAAAAAATTCAGTTAGACTGTCAAGGCTTCGTCAGCCCTTTRAGATGCACAGGGAAGAAAATCTTTGGTCAAGTGCGGCCAGCAGAGATAAGGTTCTGGTCTTCCACTGTTGCCTTCCTTTTGGGGCCAGGCGAAAAGCCCGTCTGACGCTGCATGGAGTTACTGCTGTAACGGTGAAGCGGTAAATATGGTTCAGACGCAAGGAGGTCCATTATTGGACAAAATTAAAGCCTGTCATACTAACGCGGATGGTTCTGTGAAACGCTGCGAAAAYTGATCGGTAATATTGCCCTGTGGAAAGGTGAGAGGTCGCTGCATCTTCTGTAGTAGACCAGAAAGGAGCGGTTGTAACCGCATGGTATGAGCCAGTTTGCGACTAGGTACCGATCCATTTCCAAAGCACACATTYTGTGAAATGTCTTGTGTCACAAGGAAATGAGGGCTAGGCGGTGAATGAGGCTGAGGCACCCTAGAATCTCTTGTGTAAAGAAAACAGAATGCAAGGAGGGATCAAACCTTCATAAGAGCCTGCGTGGCCATAAGATCCACATTTATGGATCGCTTATTCGGCATGCTAGGTACAGCGAGTCCCTGTCGCATCGGAATGATGCGTTGGTAATCATCGGCGATTTTTCTAAATTCGGAGGCGGTCAATGGGCGGTGACAAAGACTTACAATAGTGTTGGCATCTCGCCCGGATTTCAGGTATATCAGGCAATCTAGTACTTACGCGGAAGGCCCTGAACGACTCCGTTGAACTTCTTTGACATCATTGTTAGGTAACGGGTAGAGTTTATTACCAATCAATGCATACGAGACAAACCTTTCGAAGTTTGTTCATACAATGATAGAGGGCAGATCTCAACTAAGGGATTGATAGAAAAAATAGGTCCCTGGTCAGAGAAACARGAATTAGTCTTCAGATCTATAAAACAATACTTGACGCATTTGCTTGTGACTTGCCCAGCCTATGTATAGGCTTGAAGCTGGTGTGGCGGCACAGCCAACAGTTCTACGTGAACAAACAGCACCAAACAGCGAGTGTCTCGCCGTAAATGGATAGTACTTACTGCGAGTGTACACGCTGTCCTCAGCGTCCGCGACGACTACTAGAAGGCGGAGGGCATTGAAGTAAACCTTGAAACGTGTTACCTCCACGTCTATAACGCCTCTGCCGCATTACATGTCCGATATCCCCTTGCGCTCTATTCGACGCAATAAATCTCGTGCCGGCTATTCCAAAGTTACGAACAGCGAAGCAACATCATCTACGAGCAGTTTTACGGAAATGCCGACACATAACCGCGTCATAGCCGCCGCCTCTCGTGCTACACTACGAAAGCAAGCGAACGGAAGAGGAAGGAAGAACGACCATTACAGCGACAACGTTGAAGAGGAGGCTAGATTACTGGATGACGCCTATGAAGAAGATGAAGACGGAATCAACAATGGTAGAGGCATTCATGTTCCTGTGATGTCCCAACCGGTACGTTTTGGGGTTTGTGCAATTGTCAGTTTTAATGTTCACGGGTGCAGTAGAGTCGCCGCCCTTCCTCAGTGAAAAGCAAAGCTGGAAAAGAACAGTCCAGAACGATACCATTCCGCCCGCCAGGTACGCCGAGGATCTGTTTTCGCATGGACTGGTGATTTCATTATTCGGTTCGATAGAGAAACTACAATCTGGGTTCCCACCCAACATCGTCCGCAATCAGAAATATAAYGCGTTTACATTCTTGCCTATTGTATTTTATGAACAGTTCAAGTTCTTCTTCAATCTATATTTCCTCCTCGTTGCACTGTCCCAGTTCATTCCTGCATTGAAGATCGGTAAAGTTTGATGACTGTATCATTATTCTAGTGATCTAATCTCACTCAACAGGTTACATTGTGACTTACATTGCACCGCTTGCTTTTGTCCTATCTGTAACGATGGGAAAGGAAGCTTATGATGATTATAAACGATACCTTAGGGGCCGAGAGGCCAACTCGCAAAGGTACCTGGTATTGGATTATGCATCGGATTCACGGTCATCAGTTTCGGGAGAAGAGGAATATTTGAACTCAAGCGCGAAGGCTCGTTCCGTGCCTTCTTCATCTCTACGTGTCGGGGACCTTATACGGTTAGAGAAGAATCAGAGAGTACCAGCAGATATGGTGCTCCTCCATACCTCAGACGCCTCGGGGACTTGTTTCATACGCACCGATCAGCTCGACGGAGAGACCGATTGGAAATTACGCGTGGCAGTCCCAGAGTGCCAGAAACTTTCTGTGGATGACATCGTCCGACTGGATGCGGAGGTCTATGGTATGGCATATATAAGTCGGGCAGTACTCTGTTCTGATTCTATATTCAGCGGATGCTCCCATAAAGGATATCCATACCTTTGTTGGGACTTTTACTCTTAATAGCCCACCACCTCCTTCAACGTTGGGCAGCTCATATTCGGTTCCTTTGCATCCACTCCCGCCGTCGGTATCGCCTTTAACAGCTGAAAACGTGCTGTGGTCAAACACCGTTCTTGCTGCGGGATCGGCCATAGGCTTTATAGTATATACGGGCGCAGAWACTCGAGCTGTGATGAATACAAGCCATCCTGGAACAAAGGTAGGGCTATTAGATCTCGAAATAAATAATCTTGCCAAGGTGTGTATATTTTTCTGAACGTAATGTAAATTTTCTGACTTCGTAAGATTCTATGCACTGTGACATTCGTGCTATCATTAGTGTTGGTGGCGCTCAACGGTTTCCGTGGCCCCTGGTATATCTACGTGTTTCGTTTCCTCATCCTTTTTTCTTCCATCATACCAATCAGGTACGTTATGCTGGCTCTCGTGGGTGTAACTAAACTCATGATTCTCAAAGTTTACGAGTTAATCTGGACATGGGGAAAACAGTATAYGCACATCAAATCATGAATGACAGCGAGATACCAAATACCATCGTTCGAACAAGCACATTACCAGAAGAGTTAGGAAGGATTGCCTACTTGCTGAGCGATAAAACAGGCACTCTAACCCAAAATGGCACGTTTGCCGTTTACGATTTGCCAGGCTCGATGTGT
>JNHV02000228.1:0-25140 GCA_001691785.3 Amanita brunnescens Koide BX004
CTACCCTAATTTTTATCCTTTTTCAGCGCAGGCCCCAATTTTTCGCCCAAAAGTTTTATCCTCTCTCGGCTCAGGCATATGGGGGAGTATTCGGGGGTCCTCGACCACCTCATTGCTTTATGCACTGCCACATGATGATCTCCAGGACCGCATCTTCATTTGTAACTGGAAGACAAGTGAGCTTGTTACAGTATGTCCTTCCTTAATTTCGGTAGATATCGTACTCAGGATGCTTTTTAAGCATATACGTAGCGGCTCAGAACTTCAAATACCGCAGTTCCTATCTGATGGATACCTGTTGTTGAAGCAAGGTAGTGCTGTGCGTGTACCTTGGGAAGATTGGGGACCCAAAATCACGAGAGTGATAAGGGTCGACCATAGAACGAGCGTGGCGATGTCTGTCTACGGGTCAATGGCCCTTGTCCCGGACGAAGACTATTATATGCTGTACGACTTTAACCAAAAGACCATCCGAAGAGACCTTGCCCGCTCCACCGGCGACAATTTACGGACGGAAAACATATTCACCGAGCCAACAGCGATCGACAGTAGCAATTTACTCGAGTCAAGAGTCACGACAAACCTTCCATGTAGGATCACAAAAGTAGCAGCTCTTAAGGGGATAGACCAGTTGGGAAGAGTCGCTCCTCTATGCGGAGATACTGTCGTGTTTTTGCCCAACTCCGTGAGTCTCAAGCGCCGCAGCACATTCTGCGTGCCTCACCGGTTACAGATGCATTATTATTTCGACATGATCTCATTTTAGGAAGGATCGTCAACCATATTCAGATCTGATTTTGAATAACGTTGGTATTCGTCCCCGCAGCTGCGAACACGATTTTRCGCATAGCTTCATAACACAAGCACAATAAACAGGTGGTCATTTGATAGCATGAGAGGTTTCCAATGCAGAACAGTTGAAAGCCAGGGTAATGTCAAATGACACCATAGCGTCATCGTTTGAAATTCTTGACTCGTCCCTGGTCCCCGTATCATAATTCTGTCATAAAATGGCGTATATCCGCTAGGACTGCAGGGTCACGGTACGATGTCAACATGCCTCCTGTAAGTCATATGCTTCCAACAGAATGATTGATCCTGTCCGTGGTTACTGATGTCTAAGTATATACGGACCCGCAAGCTCCCTCGTCCCTGTGCGGATATAGTTCGGCATTTACTGATTGTCTGTTCGGGCCCGCTTTATCAACGGGAGCAGCCCTGGACTGCGGATCATCAACGTGGGGTCACGTTTCATTGATGGGGGCCATCTGTCACTCCTAGCGGCTCGAAGCGAATGAAAGACTCCGTCTCAGCGAAATTTTCATTTACGAGCAAAAAGTGATGATATCATCCAGACATGACGCCTTCGGTCYCCTATTGCCATCTCGGGAGTTTTTTTTGCAATTTGGATGTGTGACGTCGAGCATAGAACCCGAAGAGAATTCCTGTGGCGTTTGTTTGGAGAAGACCTTGGGAAGAACAAGACCGTTTACTGGGGCACGAGACTGATAGTAATCAAGGCCAGTTTCCGTCTCTCTGAGTCTAGCTTTCATGCTGGGCAGTGCCCTGGGCGACGGCGTGATATTTGAAGAGACTTTCACGATGCACCGTCGGTGATATGACGTTGGATTGGTGTCATTCGTATCCCCTGCAGGATCACGGAGATTGATATTGCCTTCCCGGAAAGCATGCCAAACATCACAACTAATCACAACTGTTTCAGCACGGTGACTTGCATTGATGTTGTGAGTTTTAGATTACTGCGTACCGGACACCCCGGAGTATTGAGTAGTAAGGAGTAGAATAAAATAGTAGCGGTTAATAGATTATCGCTCCGCCGTGTATGTGAACTAGGAAACATAGATAGTAGATGATCGAGTATGAACATGGAAACGGTATACGTTTCATATATACGTAAAAGAGAGGCATGGATGGTAGTGGATTTGTCCGTGGCTTATATCGTCGAAGGGAAGTGACCAGATAGAGGAAGGGAGAAATGAAGGATGAGGAAGGTAGAAATACATAAGTTAGAAGTGAACAAAAAAAAAAGATGCATGTCCCAGTAAAATGCTACCACGCCTACCTCAGGCCACTTCCCTCCAAGCCGTTGGCCAGATCGATGAACTGCGTAACACGCTTCTTAGCCTTCGAGTTTTGTGCTGTGCTGCCTCCGTAATAGTTGTCCCATTCGCCTCGGTCATATCCGGCGGCATGCATCTCACACAGCATCCGTCCATCGACTTCCCAGTATTCGACCAATCTTTCCCTGCACCTGGGATACTCACATGTGAAGTGCTCGGGGTGGTAGCGGTCTCCCGCGTGTGAAACGGCACATGGACCTTCGATTGGTTGCCCGCAAAGTGCGGCGGAGCACAGGGAGTTATTCGCCTCGTGATAGTGATATGCACAGAGTGGCTTGCCATCAAAAACGTAGAACGTCCGATCAGGGAAGGGTTTCTGCAACGGACGTTATTTGATCGTGCAGGTAGAGAAAGATCGGGAGCACTCACGTGGCATTCATGACAATTAAAGCACTCTCGATGATATTTACCCTTGAGCTGACCGTCCGATGACGACACCGCCTGCTTCTCGATCGGCAAGTTGCACCTTCGACACTTCACCGCAGGCTGTATTTAGCATCAATTTTTGCACGGGAGAGAAGCAGCTCACCTTGGGCAGATACATGCTCTTCCAGCACATATCGCATAACACTGTCCCACCGTCACACTGCACCCACCGCCCGTCGTCGATTGTCTTGCTGCACTTGGCGCACACCTTGGGTCTCTTGACCCGCTCTCTCTTTTCTCCAACCTTCTCCACCTTGTCCCGATCCCTGTCACTAATAGTACTATCGTGTTGCTTGCCTCGATCAAGCATCGGAGTCGTTCTTGATCGAGTAGGTAGTTTCGGTGCACGTGTCTCCGGAGAAGAATGAGGCATTTGGACGGTATTGCTTCTGTGCGTCTTGGCTCCAGGGCTAGGAGGCGGAGGCCTACTGCTACTTGGAGGTCCACTGCTACTCCTTCCACCATCCCAATCCTTATCCTCGGATGGCTGATGTCCCGTCGACTTGCTCTTCATCAGAGAAGCACCGCCCTCACTATTCTGTGAAGGCCTTTTCGCTCCAGAGCCGCTACTGCCGACGCTTGCACTGCGTCCCGCTCGATCCCGGAACCCTGTAACGCCCGGTCCTCCCAATTTCCCATAATCCCTTGGCGGTGTACCGGACAACCCAAGGGCCTGGGCGATAACCGAGGAGTTGGTCCTTTGACGCCCGCCGGCACTGGAAGTTGAAGAGACAGATGACGCCGAGTTATTCCGATTCCTCATCGCAGACTCTACAGATTTGGGATAGAAAGCAGGTGCATCCACGCGTTCGGTGCGCACGGTGGACATGGTATCATTGGATGGGAAACGGACGTGGGCCGTGCTTGCGGAGGATCCAGATCGGAGGATGGATACTGGCTCTGGTGCATTTTGTTTGATGTTGATCCCAGCGGGCCGTGCCTTGTAATCGTTATTGTCACCGTCCGAATCGGCATAGGCGAGCCCAGCTTCCGAACCAGAGCTGGGTGTCCTGGGACGGTGGCGATATTCACGCAGAGCGCGAGAGGCCGTTGAACTAAGGCTGGCGTTGCGCGTCGGAGGACTGCCTGTGTAAAGAGAGGCTRAATCGGCTTCTGACGGTGGTGAGGGTGAAGGATTGCGGTTCATGGAGCCTCCTCTGGCCCGATCGAGTGGGACTGCCGTGCTGGGCGTATCTGGAAGCGGTCTGCCGTAAGGAGCACTTGTGTCGTAATTGGGGTCTTGACCAGCAATCGTGACGTTTGCGCCAGGCATCTTGTTCTTAAATTTTTCAAAGAATGGCAATCGGTTCAAAGGAGAGTGTGTTGTCGGCGTGCCCGGCACGTCTGGAAACGCTTTTGACGCAGGCGAATGGATGACAGGCATTCCTGATGGAAAAAGACCCGGTGACGGGATTCTGGCGTCTGGAGTAAGCGGTGTTTGAGGAAACGGAGAAGTAAGGCCAGGAGAATGGGAAGAACCTGCTGACAGAGGCGGCGTTTCTGTTGCTACTGTAATCAAAGCAACACATCAGTGTCACTGCCTCAATCGGCAGAACCGTAACACTCTCACCTCGACTCGCTGCATCAATATCAAGGAACCTTGGGAGCTCGACTCTTCGTTGATAGTTCGCAGTAAACATGGCCGCTCTTGCTACAGCCGCGAAGCCGCGCCGGCCCACACCTGCCATACCTGCTTCGCCGCCAGTACTGGTATCGATATCATCCTCCGGGTAATACGGYGCCATATTCGGCGGCTGCGGCTGCGGATGATCCGGAGGCTGTTTATATAARCGAACGTTGGCTGCAGACGATTGTGGTACATGAGGAGATGGTACAGATGGAGTTGAAGGAGTGTTTGAACGAGTAACGAACGGCCTTGGTGATGTACTGTGGCTCCGGTTGTTTGGAGGGTGTTGCCGAATAACCGATGACGGCACCGATGTTTGCGGAGCAGCGGGGATGCGGGGGGCGGCTGCGCGAACTGGAGGCTGCACGTGTAATGGTTGGAGAGGCGGCGGCGGCACGCGAGTAACAGCAGGAGGCGTCGGTCTACGCGCGTTGCTAGCGTTAGACGGCGTGCGGACACGAGCAGGGTCTCCGGGCGGTGGTTGGGACGCGCCAGTGTTTGCAGGGCGGGCCGGGGGGCTCTSTCTGGGCTGCAAAGGCGGGGGCGTGCGGGCAGCAGAGGACATGGGAGGACATACGTGGTCTGCGAGATCGGAAATGGCGACAGGACTATTACAAGAGGAACATTTTACAGTAGGCAACAGCTGAGAAATACGCTCTGAATTGGGCTGGGGAGGAAGCAGCTGAGCCATCATGGTGGCGGCGGTGGACGAGCGCAGGTCCCATAGCCGACCACATGCTCCCATCATATCAGCTCCCCAGCCAAAGCATCCGCTTCACCCCATACTCCATCTTTGCGTACACACTTGTCATCTTCTGTGCCTCGTCCAGTCTGTCTGCTTTAGCTTCGAGCTCATAACCAATCGTGCCATACTTACCCGACAACGTCCCATTCAACCACCGACGCCGATCCTCCCTCCTCCCTGCACGCCCGCTCAATGCTTTCTGCAATCAGATCAACCGCCTCTTTGCACGTCGTCGCAAGGCTCATCTCGTCCGACGCCTCTGCGTACAGTCCATCCCCGGTGCTGGACGACCTGCGAATTCGTGCAGGGTCAACTGGAAGTACTTTGAATGCCGCGAATATCGGGTCGCCACTGTTATGCACCACTCGCGATCGACCCTTGTGAATCTTAGACATGCTCCGCGTCAGCAACGCAAACGGCGACGTAGAATTCCCAATATCATTCTGAACAGAGTGGCTGTTGATTCTCGACTCCTGATGGGAGCCCGACCACGTCACTACAAAACCTGCATTCTGTTCTGGGTCGCGACTTGCCTCCTCCAATGGGGATAGGATGTAGGCGCCTTCCATCAAGATCCCRGATCAAAGATCAACCCCCTTGTACATATAAGCTCACCTTTGCTTATTCTAATTATATCGCCCAATGGTACCCGAGTATACATCTTCACCTCTTCCATGGTATAATCATAGCTCTGTTACAATTTATCGCTCAAGATCCGCCGTAGAAGTACAAAKGCGCTTACAATTATATAGAGGGCCTTGGCAGACTGCACACCTTGAGCCAAGTTTGTCCCTTAGCTTCAATGTGCCTTACCAGTAACAAAACCTTTTCCTCAAATTTCATTCCCACCTTCGTGTTGAGATCTTCGGGAGCGAACAACGTCCATCCTGACAATAACCTCTCTCCTTCCTGCAGCACGCGTGCCACGGACGTGGCAATGGCTTCTGCTCGTATCTTCGATAGCCTTACCAGATCACTGGGGTCCGTGGATTGCAGCTTGAGAAGAAACTCTGAGAATACGCTGATCGTCCGGTTCCCAAGCATGTAATCAATGACCGCCTGACAGAACCAATCGCTGAACGTTGAGCTATACATCCTACACGCGCCAATTTAGCTCGACGATAGTCATTTGRCCACATGCATTACCTCGCAAGCGAGTTTACCCCATCATTGAGCATGCCACCCAAATCACGCTTGCCTGTCCTAGAACAATACAAATCATCATACATGTGGTGATTTGAATTATGTCAAATGATCAATACGCACCGGGTAAAGTCACCCTGTCGCAAGCATTTGTTTCGTCATCTTTTTTCGGTAAGTAGCATGCAACGACACACCTTTAGTGCCGACGTTCCCGCGCTGTTTGGACTGGTGAGATTCCTCTCGAGTACAATGAACAGACTCACTATGCCCGACTGATGGCATCACCGTTATTAGCCCACACTTGCCAAGCAATCACAAGCTTCAGTCGATGTTCCACTTATCATGTGATACATCACCTACCATTGTTGAACACAATATCAATCTCCGCCTTCTTATCCGTCGATGGCATCACAATCGCCAACGCGCTTAGCTGCTTGTTCAACATGTAACGTGCAAAGGCAGACTAAGCACATGTGCATATATATTCAGCATCTGTTCCTAATAGGCTCATCAATCCTCACCTGAACAACGTTTGTCCGGTCGAGACAGTCAATGCAATTCACGCGGTATACAGCCCGTTGCTTCGAGAAGACGAGTCCATCGGATATCCATAGATAACTGTTGATCGATGATCTGTCAAGTCAACGTCACCCCAAGCGAGTGAAATGGACAGACCCTTGTGCCTCGAACGTCCTCTCCATTGCAGAGGTAAGTTTGGAGATATTTTCATACTTCATTCCTCGTGTCTCGGCGTGAAAGTCATACTCGTGATACCTGTCAACACGTCAAGCACATCGAGTCGCACCGCGTAATTGGCTCAAACCCACGTCACATCCTTGGAGTTCAATTCTTGTACGCATCTTTTGTATTCCTGGGTGATCGCACCTTCCTTTCCATGTTGTTCTGCCAAGTTAATAATGGTCTGGAAAGCTCAGCGGGAGTTGTAGCATAGTGGGGGCCCTTACATGTGGCCCATACACAGGCACAGTTCTCTGGAAGTGTCGCTTCAATGCGTCCATATTTTGTTCGGGCGTTCTATCCGTGGAGAGCGCAGGGGGCGGCTTCAATCCGTACCCGTGCTGCGTCCAATAAAGCGGAACTAGTTAGGAAAGTGAACAACGATAAAAATATGAACGCGAACTTCACGTACTGGATCCTCGTATCTGCACATAACTGAATACGTTTTCCCTTCCCTCCCTCTTTACAGGCTTGAGTAGTGCTTATGACTGCCAGACGACACGACCCACCTCAATATACACGATCGTCTCCGTCTCCACGAAATTTGCGACCCGCGCTTCATCGTCAACGCCTCTCCTTTGGTATCTTAACCCGGCTCTGTCCTTCGATCTTCTTGATATAAGGGTGTATTCAACGAGATCCTCGTCTTCCTGCTGCGTTGCCRCCTTAGAACTACCAATGGTTGTATGTAGGGGTGGTTCTGGAGGTATGCGGAACGTTGAGGTCTGGTAATAACCTTGCATAATGGGCAGAATGTAACCGTGCAGCTACAACAGTCATGATGCATGATGAGTCGATTCGAGAAGATAATAGTCACCGTACCCCAGCGTCTACGAACGGCTTCGATAGCCATTCGTTCCACCAAAATTGTCTATCCACACGCCGCCAAAGAGGGAGCATAGGGTACGGCTCGGCCGATGCGCTGACTCTGTCTAACCTCTGTGTGATGGATTGTGGGCTGATTGGCTGTTCTTTACCAGGCAATGCATCTAGTTCTGCTAGCAGCGAATACTCTTTCCGAGATTTGGAGAGCCGATCCTGTTTGTGCTGCAGGGAACGCGTTATGTCTGAAGAATACGCATTAATCAGAGAATCCTTGTACGAGCGGAACGCACCAAAGGTATAAGCAAAGTACATTCCGCCCTTGCTAAATGACCGAACGCATTCTCTGACTATTTTCGTTTCCAACTCTGTATGCCGCTCCTCTTGCGACGCCGGTTGTGATGTGAATGCAGCAAGCACATTCTTCAGCACTTCGGACGGYTCAGCCTTCTTTTCATGTATCAGCCTTTCTATTTCGCTTGGTTCTTGATGATCCTCATGTTCAGACTCGACACCCAATAAAGCCGCTGACGAGGCCAATTCGGCTGGTTTTGACTCGCTTACTTTTTCTTTTTCTTTCCCTTTCCCATAGGCAGGTAATAATGTTTGTGAAAGTGACTGAGCAGGTCCTGTTATTTTATTCCAGAAAGACAGCCTTGGCACGATGGCTTCGATTACGGGAGAAGCAGGTGATAGGGGAGGTTCGTCAAAGGAGCGTGCTGAYAGGTCAGAACATGACGAGTGAGGAGAAGACGATAGACGAGGGTGTCCATCTTCCCGATCCGAGTCCTGCTGAGCGAAATGAACTTTGGACATCGACTTCGCTTTCGCCGATGGCTTTGACTGAGCGCCAATATCCTCTAAAGGCGCGCGCACGTCTATCGTCAGTGCCTTCGGAAGCACAGATACTCTTTGTGCAGCGCTGTTCTGCGACATAATCGCGCTCAATGCAGCTTTGGCTCGTTCTTCCACAAGTGGAATCGAGGCAACATTTTTTATAGTATGAATGGTATGGGTCGGGTCGAGTACTGTCAAGAACTATATGTAATGGATCCTAGATGAAACGCATATATACTACTCACCGTGACCCACATTCGTTCTGGAAGTGATTACCAGCAAATATGAGCCTGTGCATTGTTGGCTTAGTTGAATCAAGATGAATGAACGACGCACATGAATATAACTCTAGCACCCCGACAATACCATATACGACTACACCGTCGCTAGCCCAATTTATGCCGGAATGACTTTCTGCCGACCAATTCATCTCCTCTACAACAATTTCTTTTCTCCATTTAATTCTCACAAGGGGTAAGGACTTGTTCACCACTTCCTTGTGCTTTCCGGGCACCTGTGGCCGTATTAAGAGGCCCTCCTTCGTCGACACCAGTACGAGATGATCGTGAGGGTATGGATGGGGCACGGCAGAAACGGAATATTTAGGCTGCAAGCCCGAGGTTAACCCGATAGGCGCGCCTGGTACTGCGGGGGGCAGATGAGGGTTCAACAGCATTTGGTCGTCATTGTTACTGGCAAGTGGCGACGAAGCGGCCTTCTTCTCCCCAGGCGGCTGGGCTTTGACATCTAGGGTTTGAGAATCGGATCGCGACGTTYCCTCTAGAAAATGCTTCATGGTTGCCTTGTGGTCACCGATTCCTCCACAGCAGCTGACAACATTGATCTCCTGCGTTTTCCTTTTCTGGAAATCCGTGCTTTACYTTGACGCACACGACGGATGCCAAGAGAACGAGCATTTTATCCAGCCAAGATACTGGGCAGGAAACATGTCGGTTTTAGCAAAAGCTCCAAAACGCCCCCCTTCACCATGCGGACTACACTGCTCCATCGTATCATAAATCTGTCAASCTGTTCCACAATCATTACTTGGCAGTCACTGGCATCTGCAACTTGAAACTGATGAATCTTCATGATCATACATAGGCGATGTCATGGCTGTAATCCCAGGCTCAGGGAACCACGCAGAAAGACGTTTACCAGTCCGGTGGTTTTACTTATGTCGCCCGCCGCGAGCGTGCAGCGATCTCTATCATCGACCGGGCCCCGCCTCTGTTTTCACTATGCCCTAAATGTTGTAGATCATCTGTTACGAAACCAGCACCCCGATCACGTCATTAAGACAATTACGGGTAAGATCAAGCCCTCTTTCCTGAATCCTGATTATGGGATCACGGCTTGCAAATTTACCGAGTCTATGTTGCGCCACGATCTGTGCCCCAGGAACTTCAACCATTCGCAAAGTGCGCATGTCTAGGTTGACAAGCTACCGAGCACCTTGGGCTTGCCCATTAGGCAAGTTCTAACTCGAGATCCAATACATTTACCTTGTACCTGGCGTGAACAATGGCAGTTCGGGTTTCTATCACGTCCGAGTCAAAGTATGGCAGGACTTTGGTGATTTCGACCTCCTTATGTCGATCTGACTTAGACTGGTGCACAGCCCAGCCACGCTCATCATCGGGTCGCAGACGCATCGGATCGCTGCAAAATTTTAGGGCGCGTGTATATGTTATATGTCAGCACATCTCTCTAATTATCCTGAGAAGCGTCCTGCATCACGTATTAAGCTTTCGTCATGAGGCCCGCATCCGAACATCTTAAACCTTCACTTTTTGGTTATTCACCATCGAGGACCTGGGCGTGCCTTTTTACACTCCTAACAGATCAACTTTATGACGGCCCTGACGAAAGAACCTGAAAGACTGGCTACCGGAGGCTACCGGCCGCTGCTTTCCTGTCGGAGATAGTTTAGAGGCCGTCGGCTATGTACGGTGCAGGAACAAGAATACTACATAATAGTTGTACGAATACTCGCTTCCTCCATTATTGCCGCCTGACCCTTGAGCGAGAGGTCTCGTTTATCAATAGATTCTGATGGGGTTGTCTTTAGTCCGCTGCGCTGCACATGACATCAGAAGTCGGACTTTTCGTCCGATGGGTTCATCTCAAATTTCAGCCTTCACGGACAGTGTGGTACACATCAGTTCTGTGAAATATGTAACGTAAACTGATCTGCGGCGTTTCCTTGTATAGTGATGTCCACTTTTTCAGGGCGCCACCTGAATCATAGGTAGCACAAGGTTCCATGTGCTTCGAAGAGTGTAACGATATAATGGTTAATTAATACAAAAATTAGATTGGAAATTAATGAGCCTGGTGGGGACTGACTGTCTTGATTACCCAGCCTCCGTTGTCCAAGTCATATTATAGACAGCCAACATGGTCATTAAGGACGTTGCTGCATAGGCGGCTGTTGTTGCTGAAACACCAGGTTACTCGCGCCTCCAGAATTCTCCCCGCCGTTAAGGCCAGCGTTGTTGAACCGAGAGAAAAATGTRTCCCATTGACCTGAGAAACGCATAAGCTTAGCTTCATTAACGACAAGAATATACTCACTCCAATCAAACATGCCGCCTGGTATGCCCTCCAAAAATCCAGTATCCACCATCGCAAATTCAGCCAATGTTCCACCCATCGGCCGTCCGTCTAACACGTTCATAACCTGTACTTGATTTGAACCAGCTGGTCCACGTGAATTCATGGCTGGGTTCATATTTGCCGACGACGCGCCGCGCTGAGCCACACCGGCGCCTGACAAGGGCGAAAAATTCACCATGGTAGACACGCCTAGACCAGGAGTCTTACCGGGCTGCGTCTGCCTCGTGTTGCGAATAGCAGACTGAAGCAAACTAGATCCTCGGACGTCACTGGCGGAGCCAGAAGACCCCGTTGAAGACCCTCCCATGACACCAATGTCTGACTGTGGCAATGGTGGAGCAAACGCCGACGAGGCCATCATTGACGCCCTCCCGCGTTCGCCCCTGCCGCGCTCGTCCGAAATTGGAGGTGCGGACGAAATGCCTTGCGCCTCCAATTCATCGTCGGATGAACCCCTGATGATGACGCCTTCCGGTAAATCCCTGAAATCGTCTTCTCTTTTTTTCGCTTCCCCGTGTGCGATGAACACGCCGCCTCCTGGTCGTGTCGGATCTTTTTTGTATTCTAGCCCTATTGGCAGTTTCACTGTGACACCACTTGTTGGGTTGAGGGCAGGTGATTCAAATGGCATATTCGGACCTTGTGTCGCCTCGTAGAGGAGGGCGATAATTTCTGCGGTCTGTTCGCGCAATAATTTCCGTCAGCTCCCGGGGTAATAATCAAAGTAAATCCACACCGGCCTTGCGTCGTGCAGACATGTGGTCTGGAGATATCGACGCCTCCCATCTCCTTACACAGTCACGTAACTTGCGCAGACTAACGACCGCATCGCTATCCTTCCTGCGTGCCCATGTATGGTACTGCAATTGGATCAGTTGCGACTGTTAATTGGAGATGACTAGGAGGGACATTACCTGAACGAGGGCACAGGATGTGGCAGCATAAGCTACCAGTAACCAAACATCGTATAATTGTTCATTGCTATCCAACCAATCAATGGCTTGATTTGTCAGCTCGACGAGGTCCGTCCACTTGTCAACAGTCATGCTAAATTTCAGATGTGCAGGGCAGGAATAGCTGATGCGCATAAACACGCGCCAAAACATTAAGCAGACGCAAGCATATAACAGATGTAATATGCCTGTTTACACCATCAGCGATGTCCCTAAAGGGTACGACGAATGAACGAGCCTGCGCTGCGGGAGGAGGATGCTCCTCTGAATTGGAGCTGTTCAGGRAGCCCTGCTTTCCAGGCATCCATATCAGACAACAACCTGTATAACTGTTCATCGGTAGTGAAAGTCAACCCGGACGGGCTACAACAAGGATGATCTTAATCAGAGCCCCAGTGTAATTAGACACCGCTCACCTGTATATGGTCTTCAGAACTCTGCCAAGAATCATGCTCAATCGAACAAGTTCATCCATATATAGGTCATTGCTATCACCAGACGACGGCAAACGTGCATCACAGTCTTGCACATCAATCATGTAAGGGTGACCATAAGTTAAGCTTGTCCTGGTGAATGTGAGCAAATATACTTGTACGATTGAGGGAGGATTGTCGTACCACCTATCGCAAATTAAGCAGGCGCCCCACAGTCGCCTACGAAGCTCAATATTCTGCTTTACGGATTCACATCGATGGATCCCTAGGTCCTGCGCCTACGGAAAATTGGATCAGATGCACACAAAGATAGGTCCAGATATTTACGTACCATCCTAATTGCTGCCCCCAATCGAATCCATAGGGCGGAGAGCGCGGACGATACAAATTGAGAATGGCAATCGCCAGTCATGCTTAAAATTAGTAATGCCTGTACATTCACAACGGACGCAGTAGATAAAACGTCGTCCGCCTTAATGATCGTGTTCACGGCATGTCGTATCGTATCGAATATGCCCTGTGGTACTTCGCGCCGCGCAGCGGCGACAAGGCACATGGAATAAAGCAATATTGCAGGGGGGTTGGGATTGGCTAGAAATTCACTCCGTGTCACAATAGGTAGGATTGGAGCGATATCTTGGAAATATGCATTGAGAAGCTGCTCGATAGTTTCGGGCTCGATATGAAGGTCGAGCGTTTTGGGGTGTGCGACTCGCTTCTCTTCGTCGTCTGGTCTATGGACCTGGATCAAACCTTCCTTTTGGCTCACCTCAATCTTGTGATTCCAACGAAGGTCGTAATTTTCATATATGCGTGCAGATATGCTAGCTTGAGAATGCAATAAATAAGCGACGGACGTCGGACCTAAGTCGTTATGAGGCCGCACAACCCCCATTAGAGGCGAAAGTTACTTACCCAAAACACCGATGTCCTTATTTTGCGCTTCTGTCTGGGCCGATGTTGTTGCACGCCCTGTCTCAASAGCAGTCTTGTCCTTCTCTGCCGGTTCATCTTCCAATTTTTTCTTCTTGAAACGTGTTTCGGTGATAGGAAGGAAGAATGTACAGTCGAATCCATATTGTTTACAGTGCTGGCACCGAGCAGGTTCCTACCGACCAAGAATTAATACGTCACACCCGAGACACGGCGAGCGACCTCACCGAGTCTGGCAGTATATCACATCTTATTTTACGGCTACGACACGAGTCACAAGCACGTTGCTGATATARAAAACAGAAATGAGCACTCAATGTCGTACCTGCAGAATAGATTCAATACCGTTTTCGTTCGCTTCTTAACATCAGCTACGGACTGCTGTGAAGGCTGTTGCGGGGTTTTGATAATGTCGCTTCCGGAAGCCCCAACCTCGTCGTCGGATCCTTTGTCAGCCTTACCACGCGACCCGTCAGGCCGACGCTTTCTTTTCTGACCCGAGGCGGAAGCCGTCGGGAGGGAAGGCGATGGAAGAGACTGGGGCGTATCGGGCGGGACGCTTGTTCGCGGCGCTGAGTACATCATCATAGGCTGAGCATACTGAGGATAGTGCGAATAGGGGTGGGGCGGCGGGTAAGCAGACGGATGAACGGTATATGCAGCATACTGTGGCGCATGAGCAGGCATATGCGAAGCACCACCATTCGGGTTAATGGGAGAAGCTGACTGGGGCGGGTAGGATGGATGGTGGTGGTGATGTTGCGTAAACGGACTTGGAGTGCCGTTGATCGGATAGGAAGGATTCATGATATGATAGGGCGACGGTGGGTATGGCTGAAGGAGAGGACGAGACGAGGAATAGACCGGAATGGCTGCGAGCGAGAAGCGTTAGTGTACATTGGGCCAACGGATTCAAACAACTACCTGGCGAGGCCGCGGGTGATGAGTTTTTCTGTGCGGCCGACTTACGCTGCCGGGCCTTCTTGTTGCCAGGAGAGGACGGCTTGGTCTGAGTTGCCTGCGGCTGGTGCGGCAACGGCTGAGGGGAACTGGTGGCAGGAGAACCAGGCTCGCCGGAAGGAGGACTCGCCATTATTTCAATTGGAGTTCTCCGTTATAAGTTTTCGAAATCTCCAAACCACAACTGGCGGCCGTAAATCTGATTAGCTAAAGTCAGCCTATTAATTTCTCTTGTGTCCCTCTTCAAGTCCCACCTCAATTCTACCACCGGCAGTCCAATGCCAGAGTACCAGAACTTCAAGGCAACCGTTGCAGATGTCGATGGGAACGCTAATACCTATGCCTTTCTTCGCTCTTCCCCAGCCGAACCCAGATTCCATCTCCGCTCCAACTTTACATCGAAGTGTCTCACTTTTCAATCTCAGATCAAGTTCATATACACTTGTGAGTCAGCACGGTGAAAACGGCGCGTCACAGGAACTCCTACCGGCGGCTGATGGTTCTGCCAAATGTACCTTACTCCGCAGCTTTTCGTGTCCGATCCGCAGTTCCGCCCTGCTTGATATCCCGGAAACCCCTCATGCCATCAGAATTGGACAGCATTTCACAGCAATTTGTTGATTTGTGGGACGGACCCTCGCGGACCGCACGGGTTCGCCTGTGGAGCGATCAGACCCACGGGTTTTGTCGGCTGCATCAAATCTAAGGAATGCAACCTTAGATTTATAGCAAATCTTAGGATGCTTCCTCGATCATTATATAAAACAATCTTGCGGCCAGAGTAGGCATTCTCATGTTTGTGTTATGTATAGTACCAACCCATCAGTATGCTACCAAAGAAAGCAAACACCAAAGCAAGCAAAGAAAGCCATCTACGCACGGTCTGCCAGTTACCGGTACCGGCGCCACACCATCATAAATAGTACCATCATGTTTGTTGAATGTGATGCTGCCCAACGCCATTAGAAGATCYGCCATCCCATAAACTATCAAACATCCCTGGATTAACCTGTCGCTTGTCCTCCGTTGCTGGACCTGCAGCATTCAGCCAAGACGAGCCCCGGGGTCTGCATAACATTTCCCCTAAGTTGCGAATCCAGCTTCCGTGAGTAAACGGGTTGGGCGGAGCAGCACCAGGCATCAATGTTTTATGAGCCTGATTTCTGATCTGTTGTACAGGAGACAAACAAATTAATCCAATTAAGGCAAACGAAGAGTTGTTGCACGAGAACAAAGATTGACATATTTTAGCTCAGGGCCAAAACGTAAACAAAAGACTTGCCTGTTCGATGGTCGTTATATTTAGAACAAGGAGCTGTTTAACCGCATGGGACCGTGCAGGTGTAATAATAAATGGAAGCGAATGAGAGCAAATGCGAGTATTGAGCCATTCAGAATATTCTCGTGTGATCAGAACTGACGGACATACCCGAATATGATATATCAATAATGCTGCCACAGGCCAAATGAGACATATGGCCATGATGAAAGCCACGCCGCTACCAGGGGCCATGCTTAATGCATGTCGAAAGTTAATGTGGTCTTTGATAGTCAAGAGGTAGAGATGTAGCGCAGATGTACAAATGACGAGAACCAACGTCAGTGTCTAAGGTATCCCACTGGTTAGCTTTCCTGACTCAACGTGGTAACGGCSAACTCACCGCGGTCAGCAATAACACAAAAAAAGAAGCGTAATTACGCCGCCCTACACAGTTATTGACCCATTGACAGTGATGATCACAACCGTCAACACAGTTATCACACTGTTTCAAGGATCAATTCTCCTATGTTCGACACGACTCAGGGAGACAAGACCGTGGCATACCATTTTACAGTGACTTGCACGCGGCGGCCGGTAGGTCTTGCACGTCGTACAGTACTTCACACGTACACTATAACGTTGACCGGCGACTATTGTGAGTCAACGAACTGAAACTTACGTGTCGTTACGCACTCGCAAGTCGCGAGGAATGGGAACTGTGTTTTCTCCATCTGTATGGTAAGGTGGATTCGGATCTAAATCACGAGGTAAAATCCCTGGATCGGTGAATGCCTGTCAAAAAATCAGCAAGTCTGTGATGATGCCATATGACCGATTACCGTTGCTAGCATGCTAGAAATGGCGAGCAGCGCCATATATGCCCCGACCACCGCCACGGCTGGACTCTCGTTATGCCACCACCAGACGCAGGTTGTCGCGAACCATACACCGGACAAGCCCAAAACGATGGCAAAACATATCATAAATGCCCAGGGCGAATCGCCACCGGTTAGCAAATGTCCTCTGAAGAAGAATCGGTTCCGAGACGGGTGTTGTTCATACCGACGCACCACGCGGCCAGTCTTGGGATCCTTTACAGGCACTTGGCTTAGAGACGTTGGGCTGTCCGGAGGTTGTGAAATGAACGATGGATCAGGCGAAGGTGATATGGGCGTATGCCGTGACACACTTAGACTGTGYGAATGTCGTTTTACTGTCCCCTGATAATGCCCAGAAGTATGTTTGTGTCGTGGCGTTGATGGTGATGCAGACGAACGACGAAAATGAGTGCTATGCCTGAGATTATAAGCCATGCCATCCTTGACGGGAGTGAGCCGTCCTTCTGCCTCCTGCGTCGACCGACGGATGGAATCGATGCTGAGCCCCCTTCTAAGGCTGAACACCCTGTCGATGCTGGTCTTCATTATACTTCCGCCACTCAAGCGTTTCCCTCCACCTTGCGCCCCAGATGCCTTTGGAAAAGTCACGCCAAGTCCCACCATTTGACGTTGTCTGCTAGACGTATTGCGCCGTGCACCGAGCCCGCCCGGCCGTCCACTTATAGGTAGCAGAGGTTCCTTGCTATGCTTTGCCCTCCCGATTGATCGGTTACGCTCCCCTCCTCCCTGTGCATCCTGTTCTTGAAGAGTTCCTTCCTGATCGTCCACCGGAACCCCTTCTTCTATCGCCTCCACATCGACATCCTCAGTTTCGGGTGCCACGTGCGGTCTTGCTGGTGAACCAATGGGGCTCAATCTCGAAAGCGCGTAACCCTCGGTTTCTGCTAAATGTTCTGTGACTTCGTCTGATGAGGCGAATGAACTTGGGCGAGAATATGTATCCTGATAGTCTGGTCGGGAAGGCCGGAAGAAAGACATAGAAGGTTGGATTCCGCCAGCATGGGTAGACCTGTTATGAGGCGAAGATGATACATGGGTCGGCGAGTTCGGAGAGAAATTGGCTCCCAGAGCGCGATTAGCTAGCAGTGACGCTCCTCGGGGACGCTGGGGCGTATGGGGCGTATGGGGCATCGTAGCGGTTATAGAATGCGCTGAGCTGGGCCTGCTTGACGTTCCGCCCGGTGGGTCAGTGTTGAATTGCGCCCTTGTTGGCGACCGGGCACTTAGAGTCAACGGTAGTGGTAGCTGGGCATTCTGAAACGAATTTCGACGTGGCTGAAAGGAAGGACTTGGGAACGATGGCGTAGACGACATCTAGCAACCAAATAATACAGGGGAAGAAGTGAATAGAATAATTAGATGGGGACCGGGAGGAAATGAGCGCAGTACAGCCGTTCGATAGGCTGATTCGAGAATGAAAAGGTTTTGAAATCAGCGTGAGCGTATTGCTGTGGCTGGCATGAGGTCCTCTCACGCTTACCCGCATCAATTGGTTATTAAGCGATCTACAATAATACTAAATCCCGGCATGAATTATTTAAAAGCGCCCGCTCTCATTTATCCTCTGCGCAAAGACTGCATAGTGTATAGTAGGTGAAACGACCTGGCTGTATATGGTCCCATGCATTTCCTGTGGTCGTGAGACATCTCTGAGAGCCGACCAAGATGGATGCAGGGCATTGAACCACGGCTGGTCATCCTCCATGCCCTCGAGCGGATCGAGTGTTACCGTTGGTGAAGATCCTTCACTGGCAAATTCCGTCCAGTCCCGGGCAAGCTGGGGTCTAAGCTTCTTTCCCACTTGCTGCGATGAGAACATTTCTGGTTCCATATGCTTTTGTGCAGGGCATAAAGTAACTGACTTTGTCAGGCAAGTCCCAGGAAAGACCGCCTTTGGTAGACAAGGAACACCATCCAATGAAGGCAGGAAAGGTGTCCATGTCTGCAGGAGGAGCTTGGAGTCACGGATAGTGATGGTCTTTCCATCCAGCTCACTATGTTCCTGATCAAAATGTCTGGAAAGCTGGTTGAATCGAATGGAAGGGCAGGAGGTAGCTATGGCATAAACCCCCAATGTACAATGRATTTTTGATATGATTTCAATGATACTCACAGGTAAAAGGACAAGGAAGTGCTACCAGCAACATATGGGACAGTTGAATATGTTCTTGAAGTTGTTGCAGAGAGCTATGAACAGGTGAATTGCACTTGGGCAATTTGCATAGCCAGTTTGAACCCTTAGTCATTTAYTGACTCAAAATTTGCATTAGACAGTGGTGAAACACACATACCTGATGAGTCTTGGTTTTTGAATGGAGCAGGAGATGCTAATGAAAATATCAGGTAAGAATTGTGGATGCCATCCAGTCCTTAAGTTCATACCTTCCCCAAGAGGTGCCATGAACCAAGGACTGCTCCACAAACCTTTCCATTACTCATCTTCCACCCACATTCCAAGGCAATAAGCATATCCTTGGCAACATCAAGCATAGTCTCACAAGATAACGTGATGGAATGCATGATGTGCCTGGAAGTCGGAATCCTCTAAGAAGTGTCTATATTCGCGGGGATCAATGGGCCGCGATATGGGTGTGTATTGGAGCTGTATTTTGACGTGTGTACTCTATTACAAGCGCCGCCGAAGATGACCGGAGCAGTCTTCTCGAGCCAGCGTGGCACCGGATTCTCGCAGTCCTTATGCCACGGACTTCGTAATCGATAACCCGCGAGCTCAATCATCATGTCGCACACAGGAACGGCTGAGCAAAGTTTCCCGACGTCTCCAGAGAAAGTGGATCGTGCCCTCCTTCTCGTRTCACTCTCGAGCCTCACTTCACCTCAGTATCTATCGTCGGCTATCATCAGTACTGCCACAGCGACTCGCGACCGGTTGGTGATAGTTCTCTTCTCGCGATTCTTCAATCGCGGGCCTGGTCAAGATGCCGATGTCGATAGCCGAGCGGATTTGCCTGCATCGCGGGGAATCTCGCACACAGAGCGATGGGATGACGTACAGCGTCTTTTGACAACCGTCTATGTGCAAGCATACAAGACTGCCCAAGAGATGGGAAAGGTTTTGCTGGATATCGACGTTCTGCTTAGAGGCTTGGATGAGACTATTCCGGAGGATCTCGCAGATGGCATCGACGTTGTTTTCAGAGTAGCTGGTGGTGAGTTAGGCCTTGTCCTGCCTTGTATGAATTATTACTGAGAGCGAGGGTTGCGGGCTTCATAAGATGCGATTGCCGTCCCCCTGCCATCAACGATAGTTGGGGTTCGCTATGTATACCTACCGGTGGGCTACCGCCCCAACGAAAGCAGACGCAGCTCGACGTTGGGGGCTGAATTAGAGCCAAAGTTTCCACCGTTTTACCCTAATGTTGTACTTGGAGGGACGTTCGACCATCTCCATCCAGGGCATAAGATTCTGCTGAGCATGGGTGCCTGGATCGCCAGCCGCAAGCTTATCGTTGGTGTCACCGGTATGTCGCCTCACCTCCACAAATCCAACTGGGCTAACCAAGAGTAGAAGATGCGTTGTTGCAGAAGAAGGCCAACAAAGATGTCATAGAACCGTTTTCTGTCAGAATAGAAAAGGTTCGTACATTTTTGCAGTTCTTCAAGCCTGGCCTAGAGTATGATATTGTGTCAATAAATGACGTCTATGGCCCAACTGGGTGGGATCCGGATATCCAAGCTCTTGTTACTAGCCAAGAGACGCTCGACGGCGCTAAATTAGGTGTGCCTTTTTTTTCTCAGAATGTCCTACGATTGCCTGATATCCATTTCCCAGTTGCTGCTCACCGAGCTTCACACTCCCTACCGCCGCTTCAACTATTTGTGATTGATGTGATATCATCGACGTCGTCCTACCTTGAGAACGGTGATACAGAATGGCTCAAGCAAAACAAGCTTAGCAGCACATATATTCGTGAATGGATTGTTGCACAACGAAGGGATGTTCAAGTGTAAATGTAGAGGTCGCTAGAAATGTCACGTGTGTCATCATGTATGCGTAATCAGAATCTTAGCGGTTTAGCGCTCGTTCTTTCCTGTTTCTTTCGTGTCTGGCTGCTTCACTCCTTTAGCAGCGATACTTTTCTTCATCAGACCACCGTCAAAATTATGCCCCGAACGTCCCACCTTATCCTCCTCGCACTTGCTTCCCAGAGTCTGGCATACCAGTGGCCCGCGCCGCAATATGACCAACTAGAACAGTTCCTCTACGAAGGAAGCAGAGCAGACGGATCAAATATTGCTTCTATTGTCCACCCATGCAGGAAACGGACAGGTACTTCGTCATCAATTCCTGCAGAGTGGCTCCGCTTTGTAAATTGCTGTACTCAAATGTCGAGCATGGACTTATATGACTTTAGGCCTTTCATGACATGTCGACCCATAATTCAACRAGCGGCTTAGGAGGGCTCGATGCATCTATTACCTTTGAGTTGGATTATCCAGGCGTATGGTTTATCCTCTTCTTCACTTGGTGAATTGCTAAACAATGTTCAGAACTTTGGTCTAGGATTTACCGATACGCAGTCAGACTTTGAGAGTTTCCCAAATAAATACGTTTCACGTTTGTCGCCCGTCTTTCTTTTGGAACATTTCTGACACCAAGGTCACAACCAGGATCTGACATCATCGCGTTGGGAGCGGTGTTTGGAGTATCGACATGTGGAGGGCCGATCTTACCGTATCGTGGTGGGCGTGTTGATGCGTTGGTAGCAGGTCCAGAAGGTCCGCCGGAACCTCAGCAGGGTATCCAGGTGTTCAATCAAATGTTCACTCGTATGGGATTCACCGCATCCGAGATGATTCAACTTGTTGCTTGTGGTCACACAATGGGTGCTGTGCGCTCTACTGATTTCCCTAATCTTGTTGCGCCCAAYCCCAGTCAACCGGATATACCTAACTTCGATCCCTTTGATACGACGGAAATGCAATTCGACAATAAAATGTATGTAGGGAAATCCTCTACACTTTCGTCCAACACTTACCAGCCTCCCATCAGTGTAACGGAATACCTGTCTGGTACAACACAGAACCCGTTGGTCGTCACGCCAAATAGCACATACCGGTCAGATCTAGAAGTATACTCCAGCGATGGCAACGTTACGATGCAGAGGTAACGAGACCTTGCTAGAGGGAAGTTCATACTTACCACCCTTTAGTATTTCATCAGCTGACGCGTTTGCTTCAACATGTCAAAATATATTGGAACGCATGATTAACACAGTACCGAGTGGTGTTACATTGACGGACGAGGTCCAGGTTATACCCGCCAAAGTCTCTGGCGTAGGGTTGACGATCCAACAAAATCAACTCCTTTTCACGGCCACATTCAGAGTAAGGTCATTTTATCTGATKTTGGCTTATGCTCAAGGTGATTTTAGCTTGTTCAACCCGTCAATGCCGCCGTAAACAGCCAACGCGTCGTCACTATGTTCTGGTGTGATCGCTATGGAAGCAATGTCAACTGCAGTCACGGCTCTAAATCAGCTCAAGCCGCCCAAGTAACTGAGCTTGACCCCAACGTCTCTCCTGTCGCCTACARCATGAACATAACGTTCATCAAGTATAACTTTGTTGTTCCCGTAAATTCCACAGCTTCGATCTCCAAATTCTGGTTCGAAGTAAACGAGAATAACGGCACRCAGCCGACTGTATATCAGAATGGTGGCAGCGGATACCAATTCCAGCAGGATCAGCTGATTTTCGTCCCCGCAATGGCGAATGTAACTCTCACGGTGAATCCCGTAAGTCGGGGTGGTGGAAACCCGGGTAATGTTACCTATACCAGGACCTATTCGCTTGTCGCTGGCGTATGTACTCTTGGCTCAATTTCTATCTAAGTCACTAACAACACATAGATCCGAGAAGAACTCAATCCTTCACAAGTCTACATGAACGCATTTGACAATGCTATCCATCTGTATAAATCCGTTCTCAACCAAACGGTTCAGATGACGCAGGACAGCTCCCTGTCGTCCGTAGCAGGGTACAAGTTTTACACTGGRACTGTATCAGACATTGGCCTGCAACTCACTGTCGATCTCTATGCAGAGTCAAACGGGACGCAGTATATGTTGGACTTTCAGCAGACTTCCACGGTGGGAAACGTACCAATCCTCACCCCAACAAACGTTACCGATTCGAGCACGACGCTCCCATCAACACAGAATGGAGCCGCGGCAGGAGTACGGCTTGCCTCAAGCCGCACGGCAGCACTTTCCTTCGGTGCCCTACTAGCCGTTTCCGTTACGATGTTGGTCCTGCCATAACGGATCAGTCAATCCTTTTTTACCCTTTATAAAAATACCGTATGCTATCATTTTTWTTCTCATATTACTTATCTAAGGTATATCGGTATATATCTCCAGAGGCGGATCTTTTTTGATTGTACCTTGACACTTCGGTGGATATACCTCTTTATTTGGTTTTTTCCTTTCGATTTCTTCATTAGACTCCTTATGGACATGGACATCTACAATAGCAGCATTGTTGGTATACTACATTCATGTTAYGGCAAATTGACGTCGATGTTACAGAAACTGGTTCGTTCGACCACATCAGTCGTGCRCATACATCCTCATGCATTCTAGATAAAGGAACTAGGTCAACAGGCTCGACTAGATGTTTTATTTGACCTCACTGATCGTTAGCGATCAGCTGCAATGATATCGCTATGGGTGCGGCGTTTCGTTAGTTTCCTATTACTCGTCCTCGGAATTGAGTGTGCTTGAATTGACAGACTTGACAAACTCTTTTCTTCGTTGAAAGCTGGTGGCTGGACATAAACCATTGAGCAGCCAGCGGTAGAAGATTGGATCGTACAGAGACAGTCGACACTGGAGCTTGAGGATATACRGGTGGATAGACAATGCTGGCACCAATATTTTCGTTCCTAACCACTTGCCACTGCAAAAGTATGATCGAAGTTTGGCATCATGACCGATTTACGCCATTCGACGCCATTCGGTGACACGAGAAAGGCTGTACCAGACACAGACCCCGCATGGCTTCGAACTTTCAACATAGTTGACGCTCAAAACTTGAAGGGGGGCTGAGGCTTGGCATTCTCTATAGCCTGATTTCTATCGGTTGGGATGCGCGTATTCGACCCTGATTGCAACGTAACCGAAAAGCGTCAACGTCTGGTAGAACCCTCCGGCGGAAAATTATAGCCATTGACATGGAAAGAACATTTGAAGCTTGCCACATATTTTTCTGGCTCTTTTCTGGTCAGCAATTTAAGTTGGAAACTAGGAACCAACGCGCGCTCTCGAACAACCTGATGCTTATTTGATACCGCGCCCGGAGTATCTTTGAACTGTTTGATTGATTTAGGTAAAGTTTCTACTAATATCCTAATCTCCGCTTAGTGTTCCATGTGCATCCGGTGGTACCCGTGCTATAATAACTTGGCGTTTGAGCTTACCTTCACACTCCACAAGCAACNCAATCGAGTCAGCAAGAAACGAAATAGGCGGGCTGACCATCCAACCTGACAATTAGAAAACTATGGGCTCCTACTCGGATAAGGGTGAAGCAAAGAGGCGCTCAAGTGGGAATGTCAGCGTCGACAAGACGGCGGTCCTGGACTCTCCCGATAGCGACAGCATACTGGATAAAACTCATCGTAAATTGAAGGTTCGTTGATACGATAGGCAGTTTCGGGGCATAAGAGTACTCAAACCGCCCAGAATCGCCATATACTGATGATTGGAATTGGAGGTAACACCTGATCTTCTTCTATCGCAATATCTCAGACTCAGACGCTGTGTGTTGACTTAGGTACGATCGGTACTGTGCTTTTCGTACAGATTGGTTCTGCGTTGGTCAAGGGCGGCCCTGGTAATTATTCGAGTTTATTAAACAGGCAGGTCATGAACACCACGCAGGGAGCCTGTTTATCGCCTTCGCACTATGGTCGACGTTTATCCTGGCGCTCAATAACTGTCTATGTGAGGAACACTCTGCCTATATGCGCCGTATGCTTGAATGTATCGGATAGCCGAAATGGTTACCTGGATGCCGATAAGCGCACCTTTCGTATGAATCTTTTTTTTTTGAGAATTACGTTTGAAAATGCTCAAACCCTTGCTTCTAGGTTCGCTTTGCTGACCATTTCATCGACCCTGCAGTTGGATTTGCAATGGGAATCAATTTCTTTGTGTTCGAAGCAATTTTCGTTCCCTTTGARGTTGTAGCGTTCGACGTGATGCTGCGGTTTTGGACGGACAAGATACCCACAGTAGCTGTTGTTTTCATAGTGCTTGTCGCYTATGGGTAAGCCATCCATACTACCCTTGCAAGACTAAGTCAACCAATGGTTCTATCGTAGATGTATAAACCTGTTCGCCGTCGGCTACTATGGTGGTACGATGGCCTCTTCGGTTTGCTATCTGATATGCTGAAGTCCAGTAACAAGAATTTGAATATTGGCTGGCACTTGGAAAGGTTATTCTTGCAACAGGATTAGTCTTGTTTACGTTTGTAACCATGGTCGGAGGAAATCCCTTACATGACGCATATGGTTTCAGATTCTGGAATCGTATGTACCATACACTAGGCTTTCGCCATCCCCGGGAACCTAACG
>JNHV02000229.1:0-25170 GCA_001691785.3 Amanita brunnescens Koide BX004
TCGAAACTTACCAGTCATTTATGGCTGGCGGTCTTTGCATGTGTCCGTAATACAGTGGATGATGGACCCGGTGATCCGAAAGAAGTTGGGGCGAATAATGGAACGGCGAGATAAGGAAAAGAATGTGGTCGTCCGGGCGAGTTTGGCGTCTTGAGGTCGTCGTAGGCATGTGCGGGGAACTGCTGAGGGAAGGTAAGTGCTGGAATTGCCTGCTTATATATATTTCTGAGGTTGCACATGTTTTGGCAGAACGCGGTGGAGTCAAGCGCGCGCGGCGCGAGGAACGATACGTAGATCTTTGGCGGGGTCACGTGGATGCGTCCAATGGGTCCTGTCTCCTCACCGCGTACGCGTTCTGCTCGTCTTCGTCTTTTGCCCCACCCTCCTCTCTGCATATTCGCCTGGGCGATTGTGAATGTGGGACACCGTGTCATTGAGCATATGTGCGATCATGGACTCCAGCGTTGTCTGCCCGCCCACCCACGATGCTCGATTCGCCCCACGTCCTCAACTTGCCGGAGCCCTGTCGGGGCTCGCCCACACATTGCATGACATAATTGACTAGGATGGATTTAGACATATAAATACATTCAGAGCGCAGGAGCCGCGGAACGGCTGAGCCAAAGAAGATGGCTAGTTTGACGCTGTTGGCCATCCAGCGTTCGCCACTGCCGCACCCACTCAGACAGGCAATTCTGAATCCTCACCCGAGCCCCTTGCTCCCTCCTTTCCGTCTCATTCGAAAGCAACCCGGGAGCACTTGACTCGTGATGATAGCTTCCATGTGCGTTGGTAGKGTTCATCCGTCGTCCTCCCAAACTCCAAACCCATTTCATGCTTTCTCTCAGGTGCGCATGTATTCGTCTGTTTCGTATCTCTTCAACCATCGCATACAGCGCTCAAACCATCACTTCCAAGCTGCAAAGCAAGGCCGCGACGCAGGCGCAACCCCCACTGTGGAAGACAACCGATTCAACGGTCTACAGACTCAATTGGAAACGCTCGAGTCTGCCCCCCGGGTGGCTGATTCAGCGCGATTAGCTGCAGATATGGAAGCAGAACATACTAAAGTGGCCGAGTTGAAAGCGGTTCACTTGTCGCCTGAGCTTGTCTTGGCATCTGATGAAATTTAGAAGATGAGGAAGGCCCACGCAAAAGGGATCATGGAGCTGGAGATGGATTTGAGGATGCAGGAGATAGCGTGCGAGGATCCGAGGATCAGTAAAGGAGACCCAAAATGAGAGCGAGAACGAACAAGACAGCGCAAATTGCTTCAACATTACGAAATACGACGTTGCAGGCGCTGCGCTGCAGTCGCAGAATGATGGATATTTGCGGACAACTTCCGACTGCGGTTTAGGTCGGAGTCGTCGTCCAGCAGGGAGGTCGAAGCACTTAAGTCGGAGAGGATGGAGAGCGACATGGTGCGGCGGAAGGTGCATGATATGGTGCAAGAACTCAAGGACAACATTCGCGTTCTTTGTCGCGTCCAGCTTGTGTTCCCATCGGATATTGTGTCCCTGACGCTCGCAAGGAAATCCTCCATTATCCTACACTCCTCCGGCGAAAGCGCCGATCGGAAAGAGGTGTGCAGCTTTGGGTATTTTGTGAGTTTATCCGTATCTCCTTCAGAAGCGCACTTGAGCTGAGAATTTGAGAGGTAGAGAGCATGCTGTCATATGCCAACGCGAGACTTGGACCAAAGCGCGGACATTTGATCTACTGGCAAACCGTGACAATCACTACATGCGCTGAGTCAGAAACATGATATGCACGTTGTAAAGGGGAGCATGGAGGGCCCGGTACTGGGAGCAAGAATGAGCGGTACATCCCATGCCCCACGCACGCCTAAACCGGCATATCAGCCGCCAGAAACGCTCTGCACTATTCATGGCGGGAGTGGTGGCGACGTATGCGAGCGGATGGGCAACGGAGCAGCCTGGTACTGAGAGCCACCCGGCATGAACTGTAGTGCGCCACACCAACTCCCATGCTTCGCTTCACTCTGACATCATCACTAGCGACCTACGCGAGATCCCAGCGCTTCGAATCGGGCGGTTTACGGACCATTCTGGGATAGGCCGCTCAGCCTGGGAACTGATAATTAGAAGCTGGCATTCAAATGTAAAGTTGTCCCTCATATGCGTGCAGAAATAAATTCTTCGTCAAAGATACCAAGTCGCCAATTTCGGTGAATCAGGACGACACGTTCTATTTGATTGAGATAGAAATGCTAATGAAGTATTAAAGACGACTGATACAGCGGCACCGAAGAACTTCAAGAACGGCGCCTACTTTACTTCCAAGAGCAAAGCCGCGAACATTAATCTAAACGAATTCCCGATTGTTGCATCTGTACACTTATACTTATGATATGTTTGCGGGTTCGTTTTAATAGGCGGCCAACATGCAATTCATGCGGTGTCTAAGCCAGCAATCCTCTTGTACGTTGACGTTCAACCCAACTTCAATCGGTTCAATACCTCCCAGACCCCAGATGCTCTTCGCTGACGGCCAATACACATACAACAATGAGGAACAAGCAGTGTTGCGCCTGACGCACCGAAACCAACTTCGCCAGAATTAGTCTCGCAAGTCAATAGCAGTATATTTATCACTTACCAAATTCATCTCAGAAATTCAAGGACATTTAATTATGCAACGCCCTGGCGGCCTTTGCTTGTGTCGCCAATTTCCTCGACTAGCTAGCTAACCGCATCTAGAAGGCGAACATTTATCAACATGAAGATTATGTGAATCAAACGGGGACTCACCCTTATTGCTAAATACCTGCTCTGTGGCCGTTGTCAGACTCATTACCTAGAAAACATTTTTATTCAGCATGAAATTTTATAAATAAACAAATTTCATGCTGAGTGCGTCACTGCTCGAAAGGCCGAGTCCAACGACGGCAGTGGCCGGCTCACGCCACATTGGTACTCCTTTACGACGAAGAACACGCTCAAGAAGCGTTGATGGTCTCCGTCTAGCCCCCAGAAATAATTCAGACCCGGATCGGCCGCCGGCAGGACGAGGCGGGGCAAAATGTTCTCTGACTCGGACACAAGCCAAACAGTGACGCACCGTTTTCGTTAGACTCCCTCCCGGATATCAGGGCGAGGTTTGCGAGAAAGTCGRTAATAAGGTGAGCTTTAGAAGCATTGGGGAAGATACAATCAGAACGAAGCCACGGGAAAGAATAAAAAAAGCATACCAATCATTGGAATTTGTATTTCGGGAACACGGGCGCGCGCGCAAATTTCATAGCCTAAGAAATACTTTTATCAGCATTATTCATGCTGAGTATGTCACTGTCCGAGATGACAACTTGAAGGCTGGGTCCAACGACGGCAGTGGCCGGCTCACGCCGCATTGGTACTCCACGGATAAAACGCTCGAGAGGCATAGAACACTCAAGTGGCATTAAACACTCCGTACGGCCCCCCAGGAATTATTTTCACACCATGATCGCCGGCAAGACCATGAGGCGGGGCCAAATATTCTCGGACGATAACAAGTCAAACAGTAACGCACCGTTTTCGTTAAACACGCCCATGCTGTTGATGTCAAGGCGAGGTTGGCGACAACGTAAATCTGACGGCGAGCTACGGAACAGTCGGAAAACAATCAGAAAAATGAGAAAAGAGAGAAAACAATAGAAAAACATACATTGCTCAAGGCGCCCATCTTAATGCACAGCGCGAGGCGGCGAGGCCAGGTGAGTGGAAGAAGGAAAGGAAGAATGGGTGGTTGACRAAAAAATAGTCGAATTTATACAAATTCGGTGGCTGATAGGGGTTAGCCACAGCCACCGCAAAAACACGTGAAATCATAATACCCTTCAACTCTCTGTTTTTAACTGCTAGAATTGACGCTGAAGAGTACTAGAAAATGTATGCGACCTACGCGTCAACCTTATCAAGACAGAGAAACTCCGATTTTTGCTAACTTGGACCAGACTACCTACGGTGGCGTTGGGCGTTGAGTTGATTCGACATGCTGGGATTCGGACTCAGTGCGTTGCGTTGCGATATGAATGAATACCACGGTATTACCACGGCCACTCCTGGCTTGCCTTTCCTTTCAAGATTCGGTTACATAAACGAACGAGGGATGTCGCCGGCATTGCAAGAGGTGAATGCAGTCGCAGAGCCTTCTGTATTCGCCACTTGGTCTGCCACTAATCCTCTCGCCCCTCAGACTCTGCTCAACACCATGGAGGTGCCGAGTAGCGACAGCTCAAGTTCTAACGGCGTGCCTGCTCCACCTGTAACAGCCGGCGCCAGGCTCGAAGGACACGGAATCTCAGCCAAGCGCTGGAGGAAGCAGATTGAAGGGTTCAAGGAGAGGGAGAAGCTGCCGACGTTGCGAAGGCTGAGGCGAGTCGGATTAAGACTGAGGGGATTCCCCCTGCACCACCCTCGGCTGAGCGAATGGCATCGTTCACGACTACTTTAGCGACATGTCTATCACTATAAGAAATAATATGATACAGCCCTACTACTATTCTTCTCTCAAATCTACACCAGTGCTCTCATCGTCTATCCCATCCATCGTCAACGATTCCATCCGACGCGTAAATTCGTTCATATTCAATTGGGCTTGTTGACTTATTTTCTTATCATAACCGCCATCGAAGTCAACCTCTTCTTCCGTATTCCAATTAGGAAGAGGTCCCCTCCACCCTCTGTTCTTATACACGTAGTTGAGGAAAGACCTCCACAAAGGGTCCAGCGATAAAACTCGGGGGTCCCCAACAATGATCAAGAGGGCCTGGCATCGAGTAATAGCAACTAATAATAAATTAGCTTCTGAAGTTTGCAGATAGTTGGATGCTTCATCCGCTTACCGTTAAATCGCCGAGGATTTGCAACGAATCCCAAAGTGTGACGAATATCGAACTCGGTAAGTTCCTGACTGCTGCGAACCGTTGAAATAATGATCACAGGGCGTTCCTAAGAAGAGGTGAGGACTCCAACATTGCGTTAGATGCAAAAGACAAAACAACTGACCTGTCCCTGAAACTCTTCTACACTACCAACCTTAATTCCTTCAACCCCGTTAAGCAGTTTTCGGATCTTAAGGCTTTGCGCGTAATACGGTGTAATGATCCCAATATCCTTCCCACCTAGTTCTTGAATCAGTTACCGTGACAACAAGAAAAATCTTTCAATTCACTCGTTTGGTACTTCTTGGCAGTTTGTAACATCCGAACGTATAGCTTCACTTGTATAGCCTCATGTTTNGACGCTTCCCTCTCATCTTTCCCAGAAATCGCATGAAATACGATAGGGAACTTTGAACATGGAAGGATGGGAGACCCCAAGTACTTGCCGATTTTTTCTGCGCTTGCTGCCGCTATCAGTTCACCGTTGTAGAACTGTTCGTTAGGGAATTTGAGTATAGCTGGGTGGGACCGATAGTTATTCAATAGTTTTACAACGCTAGGTGACATAAAAGTCAGGTCATGACGCAGCACAACTGAAGAAATACACATACGTGACGCCGTTATGATTCTCCAAGTTATACGCCTCTCGCTCCATCAATCGTTCCAAATAACTGATTTGCAATCCAAGTTGACCCGCTATGCGAGATTGGATAACGGGTCCCAGCTGTTTCGGGTCCCCAGTGAGGACGATATTGGTCTTCGCGTCTGCAAGCGTTTTTATGGATACAAGAGACTCGGGCTCGGTCGCTTGGCCAGCCTCATCTATGAATATGTGGGTGAAATGACCGCGGGGTATCCCGATCGCATCGGAAACCGATGCTGAGATACATGTTGAAACAACGACTTTGAAGAGCTTGAATCTATCAACTGGCATGGGAATCCCAAAGTGCGACGATTGCTTGTCACTTGATGGTACGAAGTGCGAATACTTTAAAACTTCTGCGGGGACGTCCTTTTCGCGACGCGATGGAGCGTTGTATCGGAACAGCTTTTGGTCATTCAAATGTGCACTGAGCTTCATGGTGATCAAGTCCGCAGCGGAGTTGCTTGGAGCGCATGCAAGCACTCGTGCTTCGTCATTTGCATCCAGAATCTGAAGGATCGCTTCAATGATCGTACTCGTCTTGCCTGTCCCGAAACTAGGTAAAAACCTTTAATAAGATGAATAGATCGTATCAAGGGCCAACGTACGGTCCGAAGAGGACGAAAGGCGGCGATCCCGGAGGAAGGCTTACAATTGAACGGATAGCCTGCTGCTGCTGCTGGTTGGTTGCAATATTGTGGTTGTAATAGCTTAACTTCCGCTTGTCAGTGTCATTTCCACCAGAGACAGAAGGCGCAATGGTTGGGAACAAGAAGCGATCTTCCTGGAATTTTGTGGCAAGGGCATAATGTTGACGTCTTAGAGTGATCCTGTTGAGTTTAAAGCGTATGTGATAATGTTGAGATGTTTTAAAAAGCTTGTTRAACCGGAGTCCAACTTCTTTTTCACGGATGGTATGCACGTAGCCTGAGTACCAAAGTCCTTCTGGCGCACCGCGCGGCTGCACCAATATACGATCCCCTGTGGTTGCTTAATTGTTACTACTGTGCGAATAGTGGGATGGAGACTTTTACAACGGACCTAATAGAACGCTCGGTCTTTTCTCGGCCAAACCGGGGACTTCGACGCTGTGCTTCGTAAGCTGCCAAGTACTATACGGAAGAATGTCGCTTACAAATAGAGAAAGCCATCTTTTTTCAGTTTTGCATCAGCTATGTCGTACCGCTCAAGATCTTGTCTATAAATGATAAGAAATGACAAAAAGAGGTAAAGACAATGCAACGTACTCAGCTCTTTGTTCTTCAACCCATAGTAAGATCTTGAAATAACGAGCATGGGTTCGTGAATTGAGAGTATGGGGAAGAAAACTTCTTCGTATTTTCTCCATGATTTCAGCGGTAGACCCTTCTGACAGTGCTTCGTGCAAAGGCTTGGGGATGGGTGCTTGTGGCAAGATTTTAATGTATGGGATAGAGGTCAGAGCAGGTGGTTGTTCGCCCTCAATGATTTTTCTTATAGGTTTTTTGGGTGCAGCGGAGTATGGAGTATAAGGCACGGAAGCCTTCAACTGCTCATGATCCACTCTATCCCCTATTATGACGCGAACAATACGGGAAATAAAGAACGTCTTTTTTAATCGGAGGTCCTGCAAAGACATTTCCAAACGATCTTCGTAACGTCCGATATTGGTCTCGTTCAACGTTACAAGAATTTTGAGACTTGTCCCAGAAGAAATGTTACGATTGTCGCCTTCCAAAGCTACAGTAAAGCTAAAACAATTATATTATTAATGAGAAATGTTACGAAATAACTGAGACTGACGCAGCTTCGGTATTCGCCCTGGACGATGCGAGCTTCACATCGGTGAGCTTAACACGCACATTTGCCGTGATCGCTTTCAGTGTGATGGCGCATCCAGCGGTTTTTTTGGTCTTATTAACGTCAATAATGCCAAAATCCAAGTTTCCCCTGGCGGTGATCCCATTTTTATCTTTCTCAGCGTCGATAATCGCAGCTTGATAAGAAGCAAAATCTTTTCTCTTCAAATGCCATRCGGATCGTAGATGTCGGGCCCATTTTGAATTGTCAACGACAAGCTTGCATATTTCGCAGTACTTTTGACCTTGACCGTCAGTTCCTTCCTGGGGCTCGACGTCCGCCGACAGTCCTTTTTGAGTGGCCTGCTTGAGATGACTACTACCGGCCTTGTGGGATGCCCAGACCCCACCCTCGATATTCATCTCGCAAACAGGACAGTACAACGCTATGCTGCGGCCGGCGATACGACTTTTGTGGCGTTGCCCTTGCAAGTGGATAGTATATGCATTCTCGTTGCTTGCTATGAAGCCGCAGGGTTCACATATCAGAATCTTGTGCTCGAGTCTGCAGGTTGAGTCGGTGCATATTCCGCGAGACAGTACGTTGGGGCAATTTGGCATGATAGCAAAGGTTTGCGTAAGGGAGGTTCTCAGTCAAGGAAGTGCAGAGAAACGTTGGAATGCCTGACTCGGTCAGAAGTTTGTTAAATACACAGAAGCCTCGTGACTGCCTCATGGCACAAAGGGCACGACAGAAATAGTAGTTTTGGGCGTCTAAATTTGCGGTCCCGCGGATTCGAGTCAATCGAGTCGATGAGCTGACTGTCAGCGCCTCAGCATCACGAACGTGTGAAGAGTCGGTTGTCGACAATGACTCGGACACGAYAGTAGTTTCATGAGAAATTTCTGCACAGCGCTGTCAGTAGGATTGAGCCGCCTTAAACCCCACGGTACCTGATAAGCTGGAAACCGTAGTGGGACGGATCACTGCCTGTGCGCCCTTACGACAGATCATACGCCCAAAGTCAAGTTACGGCTATTCTTCGACAATGTAACCAGGCTTGCACTGAATCTGTCAAAAGCTTGTTTACGGGAGGTTCTCAGTTGAGCAAGCGCGGAGAAACGTCGAAATGGCTACGTTCGTTGACTCTGTCGGAAGTTTGTTAATTACAACTTGCAAGGAAGCCTCGTGGCTGCCTCATGGCGGAAAGGGCACAAAATAGTAGTTTTGGGCGTCTGGCACCGTCGACTGGCCGAGTGACTGTATGCGGTTGAAACTTCAAGTTGACGGCCACCGGCTCCAGCTCCGGAAACCCAAGTCTTAGCACCACAAAGGCTTTTGTCTCTTTGAAACCTCAAGCGACAACTCTGATGAAGCGAATYACGGCGACATGTTACATTCTAGCAAGATGTGGGCAGGATCATCTTACAAGTATTATATTGTCCCTTGAGTTTGCTACAATCGCTGACAAACGCTGCTACTATCAGAACTTACGAAGGTTTGATATATCATGATTACAAAGGTTCAAGTTGAGACGCATCATGATGGTAGGCAGGGCAKAAGTATAAATTCGCGTTCGACCCCCCAATCGTACCCCGAGCTGGCCTCCTTGCTTTTCTGAAGTGAGTAACTTGATATACATTCCACCCTTATATAACTGACTAACTCTACTTAAGTAATAAGAATACAACTTTACATGTTATTCCTCCGCCTCTTTCTTCTCCTCCTGTTTGGCACGTTTGCGGTCGCGGCTCCCACGAGTCCTCCCTCTCCCCAACGTTTCGATTCCCCGGAAACCGACGTTCAACCACCCCAAACCGTACGCTGGATTATACCTGTCGAGGGGCTTGGTTATTGGAGACGCCATCCCGATGAGGGTAAAAATGTAATGAACACTTATTACTTTTGTACCATCCGTGACTCATGCCGCATAGATTCCAGTCGGGGGCAAGGCTACCGATTTTATCCATGTTGAAAGCCAAACGAAAGTAGTACTTTGGCATTGGGACCATTCGGACGGGCAAGCGAAAAAGCAATTTGACATGGAGCCCGCTGGACAGTTAGGCATTGCTGTCGGAAGATGGATTCGACCTGGAAAAGTCTGTGATCTACTATTTGAATTTACGTGGGTTAACATAWCCCACCCCTTAAGCTTAAGTATCATGAAGATGGTTCAATGGAATGCGGACCGGTGGCTGAAAACAAGTTTGAAAAGGGTACATTCGAGATGGTCATCAGTGATGGACAGAACTCGCATGCTTGATGTATTGTCGGAATCGCAGATGTAAATATATGGTAGTACAAGTTGTGAGCTGGAATTCTGGGAGCTCAGCGCTGAGCTCCTGCGCTTCGATGAAGCATATAACTTTGCAGGACRCACATAATAGTTGTCTTCCGAACGCAGGTCCTTCGTTCAAAGTTGGCGGCCCATACATTGCAACACGGTCATCTGAAGCCAAACCATTCGCGATAGCAAAACGTCAACGGGACAAAGTCGGGTCCTCTTATTTCGGCAAACGCCGTCCCGGGGAAGAGACCGAGTCGTTTCAGCATGTCTACAACCATGCCCAAAGTCAAGTTACGGCTATCTTTCGGCAATGTAACCAGGCTTGCTCATATCATCGTCGAAAAGGAAACCTTCCTTCATCTCCGGGGTGGTGGTTGAGGGGGCGGGGGCGACGCGTTGGCTTGCGGCGGGTTTCTCTAACCTCGTGAGTCGGTCACTCTGGAGCTTAGCCAGTTCTGAAGCATTGAATCGTGCCTTGCATAGAAAGGACAGGATCTGCAGGTGGCCCCACGCTTGCCAGTAGAGTTGGCGTATGAATTGATATCGAAGCGTGGATTGGCAGATACGGACGTGTTGCTACTTGGAGTGCACTGTAATGGTCTTGAGAAGCCTGTCGTTGGTGACGGCGGATCCTTCAGGATGGTGAGTGAGAATAAGCAGGAACTTCAGAAGCGAAATGGTGTGTTGTAGGCGGCCTTGAGCTGCTTGACTAGATGATCATGGTCTAAAACCTGTGGTGGGGACCACTAGACTAGCGAGTTTGGTCTCAGAAAGGCCAGAGCCGACCGAGCCGACCCGCGTGGGCACGACGAGGTCTGGTGACGGTGACGGCGTAAGAGAAGCCACCAGTGCGGTCGGAGGATAGATCTCCAAGAACAGCTGGCGAGCATGCCCGGAGAGGGTCCGCTTTAGAGCGCATGTCACTAAAAATCTTGTGGAAGACAGGGTCGCTGCTTCGTCCATAAACATGTCCAGAACGTCATTAAGGAACGCTAAAAGTTAATTTCCGAGTCTAGCGGGAAAAAAGGTCCAAATCGGGAAGGCAGTGGTAAGAAAAGCTTCAGGTACCGCATCTGTAATGCACTCAGCACTGCATAAGCTGTCATAAATTACAGCACACATTATACTTAGGCTGACACAGGGTGCAGAAGTACATCTCAGACAGGTTTGATATCATGATTACAAACGTTGTACGTTGAGTCGCGAGTATAAATTCGTGTTCGACCCCCCAATCATACCCCGAGCCGGTCTCCTTGCTTTCCTAAGTGAGTGACTTGATATGCATTCTGCCCTTAACTAACTCTACCTCTATTCGAGCAGTAAGAATACGACTTGAACATGTTATTCCTCCACTTCTTTTTTTGCTTCCTGTTTGGCACATTTGCGGTCGCGGCGCCTACGAGTCCTCATCTCTCTCCCCAACGTTTCGAGTCCCCGGAACCCGACGTTCAACCCCAAACCGTACACTGGGTGATACCTGCCAATGGGCTTGGTTTTTGGAGACGCCATCCCGATGAGGGTAAAGATGTAATGAATAACTTACTACTTTTGCGCCGTCCATGACTCATGACGCATAGATACCAGCYGGGGGCAGTATTACCGATGTTATCGAAGTAAGCAAAACAAGAGTATTACTTTGGCGTTGGGAACATTCGAGTGGGCGCGCAAAAAAGCAATTTGACATGGCGGCCGATGGACAGTTAGGCATTGCTGTCGGAAGATGGATTCGACCTGAAAATGTCAGTGATTTACTACCCTTTGAAATTTCATATGTTAATGTACCCCACCCCTTAGTATCATGAAGGTGGTAAAACGGGGTACGGACCGGTGGCTGAAAACAAGTTTGAAGGGGGTACATTCAGGATGGTCATCAGTCCACGTTGAATGATGGACAGAACTCGCATGCTTGATGTATTGTCGGAATCGCAGATGTAAATATGTGYTGCGAGCTGGAGCTGAGCTCCTACGCTTGCGCTTGGATGCAGCATATATGATATAACTTTGCACGACGCACGTAATAGTTGTCTTCCGAACGTTGATGCAGGTTCATCGTTCAAAGTTGGCGGCCCATACATTGCAACACGGTCATCTTCATTGGGGCGAAATCATTCGCGAGAGCATCCCGGACGAAACATACTAGCGACGTGAACTTAACGGGACAAAAACGGAAAGTCTCTTATTTCGGCAAATGCCGTCCATGTATACAGCCACGCCCAAAGTCAAGCTGCGGCTATCTTTCGGCAATGTCACCAGGCTTGCACTGTCGATCCCACTTGATAAATGCCGCACATTTGCCGTTAACCCTCTCAAATGGCTGCGATTTCTAGGGTTTGCTATCTACGGACGAGAAGGCCACCTCTCTACATCGGAAGCTGGCCCAGAGATCGACGATTATACAGCAGGTCTAGAGGCCCGTTCATACTATTTCATATTAGAGGGTAAGGTGGATTGACGTCCGGTARAACCTCGCTAACGTTGCTAACCATTTTAGGTGAAGCTCGCCTTGTCGATGTCGACGCAGTGGCCGACAGAACATCGCATTCTTCAGATCTGTTTACYCACAGAAGACATTTTAGGGCCAACGTGATTGAGCGAGATGGGACCTGCGTGTTAACAGGAGATCCAGCAAGGCAATGCATTGCGTGCCATATCATCCCCCATGCGAAGGGCAGCAACGTGCTGAAGGTCTGTTGTTATTTCCATCCAGGGCTATCCGAAACTTAAGTAACTCTTAGACCCCCAACTTTGTTTTTACTGTTGATGACATTCCTTACAGTCCACAAGGGGGAGCGAGCCCGGACAGTCGCCTTACGTTGCACTATTTTGTCGACTTAGTTAGCCTGGCGACATGATCACCACTGGCGCTCCCCGCAACACTGATGCGCGGCAGCCTCAAGACACCGGCGAATGGCCACCTGCCATCATTCTTGATCTATTCTATGCCGTGGCTGCTATCAACGCATGGAGTCCAAAATTTTTTGTCAAATATGTCCGAGAATGCTTATTACAATAGCGATGACACAACAGGACAATCTAGATCTGGACGTTATGCCCTACGTAGCAGAAACAAGACGTCAAACATTCGCCCGAAAGAAAGACGGCTCGCTGATTTGATGGGCGGCGTATGCGCGCTGTGGACGCAGTCTTCGAGGGCGGACAAGCCAAAGCCGGAAGATGATCATACTTCGAATCTTACTCGCAACGAAAGCGTTAAGATGTGGTTACAATCAGTAGAGGATCCCACAACGAATTGAATCATTTTCACCACTTTTCTGTACAGCGATGTGCATTGATACACTCAAGTTGGCCGTAACCCACTCACCCTCAGCACCCAACCGCGCTTGCTTTTGGTGGCCTTACTTTCCTTGCCTCCCTTCTCTCGCCGTCAGGCCAGCCCGATCTCGCCTCTCTCTCTGTTGTGTGCGCGACTTTTCTGACCTCCTCAGGCCGACACACTCCGAGCCGCACGACTAGCACATGCTTGATTAACCGCTGACCGCTAGTAACCCCGGCACACTCCCTTACGACCACAGGCACGCGAGCTTCTGCTCACCCCCGCGGCCGCCTACCAATCGCACTCCCGGTCAAAATCTCGTTCTCCGGCCCTCTGTTGGTATATCAAGAGATCGCTGGCCAACGATTGTGCGCCAGCGGCATTACATGGTATAGAAGTTGAGGATTTTTTGCTCGACAATCCAATGGCTGATTTTACACTATTATACACATATCCTACTCGACATCTCTCCAAGGCTGATCCACCCCGGCATCGTCATCCTCCATGACCCCTTCCTTCATCAAAGCTTCTATTCGACTTGTGATTTCATTCATATCAACCTGCGCACGCTCTCGAATGGCTGCGTCATAACCGCCATTCATATCAACTTCCACGGTTGTATCCCAGTCAGGATTCGGGCCCCTCCATCCACCATTATTGTACACATAGTTCAAAAAGAACCTCCACAAGGGGTCCAATGCTAGCACTTGATGATCACCGACAATGATCAAAAGTGCTTGTGTCCGAGTGACGGCGACTAATTGCACTTACTAAGTATGCACTGTATATAGGCGTGCAAGCTACGCACCGTTGAATCGACGAGGGTTCGCCACGAAGCCCAAGGTATGACGAAGATCATATTCGATGAACTCCTTGCTACTCCGCACCGTCGATATGATTATAACGGGCCGTTCCTAAAACTGGGATATATAGCGACTCTAGCACCGTATCGGACTACTAACCTGCCCTTGGAATTCTTCTACGCTGCCAACTTTGATCCCATCTGCAAATGCATGGAGAGCAGTACGGACTTTAACACATTGGGCATGATATGGTGTAATTATTCCAATGTCATCATCCGCTAAGAACACTGTTAGCAACCATAACCGTCACATGCTAGCACGTTCGCTGCTTACTCGTACGGTACTTTCTGTCGGCTCGTAACTTCTCGACATATTGTTTAATTTGCAAGATCTCATCTACATTGAAGAAAGAAGGCGACGATGCCTCCCGGCTGTCCTGTCCAAAAACTGCGTGAAAGATGATAGGGAACGCTGGGGATGGTAGTATCGGACAACCCAAGTACTTGTTGATTTTTGTTGGATTCGCTTTGACTTGCAACTCTCCACGATAGAATCGCACGTTTGGGAATTTGAGAATGGCAGGGTGCGAACGATAATTTTGCAGCAGTTTGATAACGCTGAGCAGARTTAAGCGAAATGAATTCCAACGAGATCCAAGACGCACGTTAGACCAGAGTATTGGTCAATGTCATAAGCATCGCGGTCCATCAATCGTTCCAAATAACTTTTTTGTAGTCCAAGCTCCCTAGCGACCGGGGAGCGAATAATGGGCCCCAGTTGTTTTGGGTCTCCCGCTAGAATGATGTTCGTATTGGGGTCGGCAAGAGTCTTGACGCTGATCATCGCCTCCGGTTCAGTCGCCTGGCCGGCCTCATCAATGAAAATATGCGTAAAGTGGCCGCGGGGAAGTCCAATTCCCGCAGCGAATGAAGCAGAAACACATGTAGTGACGATGACTTTGAAGTGCTTGATCTTGATCATCGGCACGCCGAAATGCATACCATCCTTTAGGTACGTATATGGAAGCACGTCATCCGGCACCTGGTTCTTGTACCGTGATGGCGCCATGAACCGGAAAAGCTTCTCGTTGTTCAAGACGGAGCGTAGTTTTGTGACAATCAGGTCAGAAGCCGAGTTACTTGGCGCGCATGCAAGGATGCGGGCCGCCGGATTGGTCCCGAGGACTTGCAAGATGGCTTCTATCACCGTGCTTGTCTTTCCGGTCCCAAAGCTGAGGAACTATTAGTCTAGCCGAGAAGATAAAACGAACACAACTCACGGGCCAAAGATTATAAAAGCTGGAGATCCAACGGGAAGTTTCGCGATTGATATCACAGCTTGTGCTTGCTGTCGATTGGACGCAATATCTGGATTGTGGAATCTGGAGGCAAGAGCGATCCTCGAGCTAATGCGAGGAACAGATGATGCTTGAGTGGCAGTAGGGAATAGTATACGATCTTCTTGAAACACCATATCAAGGGCCTGATGTTGCCGCCTAAAGGGAATTCTATTCAATTTGAATCTAACATGATATCTCTCGTTTCCACTCCACCCGGTGAATGAGCCGTGGAACCGTAGTCCAACTTCACTTTTCCGAACGACGTGGACATAGCCTTCGAACCAATGTCCCTCGGGCGCATCACGTCTTTGAACTAGAATACGATCTCCTGCAGTATTTCAACGATAATAGGGCCATGGATARTAATACAATTCGATTTACCGACGAGAACGCTCGGCCTCTTTTCCGCTAATCCAGGAACTTCGACACTATCACCATGAGTTTAAACACTATAAGAGCTATAATCGTAGCTTACTAGAAGTAGCTATTATATTTTTGAAGCGTGGCATCAGGTATGTCGTAGCGCTGGAGGTCATCACTACGACGAATGGATTAAACTCCGCTTCATAGTGGCCTTCTAATACTACTCACTCAGATCGTTGTTCTTCAATCCATATTAAAGTCCGGAAGTGTCTGGCGAAAGAATCGGAATCAAGTATCCCTGGCAAGTATGCCCTTCGAAGACGGTTGACGGTTTCTTTGACCGAACCATCCGATAGCATCGCCAACAAATCACGGGGAATAGCTGCCTGGGGTAGTTTACCAACGTACGGAATCGCATTGAGAGCGGGTGGCCTGACACCTTCAATAATCCTCGTTTCTGGTTTTCGTTCCGTTCTACGTCGCGGAATATAGGGTGCTGTAGCTTTCAGTTTCTCGTGCTCCTCTTTGTTTCCGACCACGGCATTGATAGCGCGGGAAATGAGAAAYCGCTTCTTCAGTTGAATGTCCTCAAACATCATCTCCAGTCTATCCTCGTAGCGGCCGATATACATCTGTCTGAGCGTAACAATAATTTTGACACTCAATCTCGGAGTGATATCTCGATTGTAGCCTTCAGGAACGACAGAGAAGCTAGAAAGTTTCGTTAGCTTCAGAAATAAGTGAAGAACTCTAACTGACGTCTTGTCCGTACCCGCCCTAGACGATACACGGTTCAAAGAGATCAACCTGACCCGTAAATTAGGCGTCGCCGTCTTGAGGRAAATAGTCGAATGGACTCCAACGGCTGCATCGGTAGGATCCACAAAGTCGAAGTCGAAGTTACCCTCTACGACTATCCCATTCTTGTCTTTTTCCGCTTCATCCAGAGCCGCCCTATACAAGGCATATTTCTCTCTCATTTGGTGTTTGGGACTGCGCTGATGCCCTTCCCAGCGTCTGCTTGGCGTAGCCTGCTTGCAGATATTGCAATATCTCTGATTCCCAACGTCACCCCCCTGCAGCGGCTCAACGTCTGGTGCAACATTGTAAAGTATGGCACGAGTCTGGTGTTTGACCCCTCCAATATGTTGATCCCAATTTGCGCTTGCTAGGTTCGTCTTACAGAGTGAGCAGTAGTAAAGCACAYTTCTTCCAGACACGCAATTATAGTGGCGACGATCTTGCAGGTGAGCATTTAGCATATAATCGTTAGATGCTATAAAACCGCATGGCTCGCAGACGAGGATATGGTGATCATATCGACAATCAGGATCCGTGCATGTCCCTCGAACTAAGACGTTTGGACAGTTTGGCATAGAGTGTACGAGATGACGGCGGGGRGGAATGATTGAATAAGGTCGATTTGACACGACCTTAAAAGAAGGACACCTCGTGGCGGCATCATCAGGGAGAGCCACACCGAAATGGAACACAATGCAGGAACGTGTGGTTCCCGAGCCAAATCCTCATATACGTGCGTCTAAACATACTGCGGAACCTAAATGAAGTAAATAGTACAGACACTCACAAAATCAGCATCGTTCTTGTGACCTTTACCGTTGTAGACRGAAGTAAGGCCCCATATAAATGGGAGTTCGGTGTTTAGCCATCCGCCCTAACCTATCCCAAATTAGTGAATCACGAGGAGAACCAGGTTTATATCCGGCAACACGTAAAGAATTGGATAACGTCACAACAACACACATACCCATTATCTGTACGTACGCGGTGCGCATATGTGTAAGCTGTCCCATAAATCAAAATCAAGAGGGAAAATGTAAAATTGCAGCCATTACGAATACATGTGCAACATAATCCCGTACCGAAGGTAACAAAGGATCATGAGAATAATTTGTTGACGGACGTATTTCCTTCCTGGTTCTTCTTCAACACCTGAAGAACAAGATTCAATAGATCACGTAATTAATGGAGTTCARTACACGAACCTTCGCGACTGCGAACTCAAAGTCCTCTTGCGTCACGTGTTGTCGACGCTCCCGAAGCGCGTACATACCCGCTTCGGTGCAGATACCACGGACCTCTGCACCAGAACATTGTCCCATTTTCTCTGCTAGGGCGCGGAGATTGATGCCTCGCTGTAGTGACATCTTAAGGTCTCATATCAATAGCTGTACATGCAAGTTGGGTGTATGAATAACGCATACCTTCCGTGAATGGATGCGTAGAATAGCCACACGGGCCTCAGGACCTGGGGGTGGGAACTCGATTTTTCTATCTATYCTTCCTGGCCGAAGGAGCGCAGAGTCCAGAATATCTATCCAAGACGATTGACGATAAATTCAAAACCGAAATTCATGACTAGACCCACCGATCCGATTTGTTGCCATAATCACTTTGATGTTCTTCGTAGACTCGAACCCATCCAATTGGTTCAGTAATTCCAACATGGTCCTCTGCACTTCTGAATCACCGCCGCCACTCCCGCTCTCTCCTCTCGAACTTCCGATAGAATCAATCTCGTCCATGAATATTATACTTGGAGCGTGTTCTCTTGCCATTACAAACAGCTCGCGYACCATCCGGCTACCCTCGCCAATATACTTCTGCACCAACTCACTCCCGCTCACTCGAATGAATTTGCAATCTGTGTGATGTGCCACCGCACGTGCCAAGAGCGTCTTGCCTGTTCCAGGGGGTCCGTACAGTAGCACACCCTTTGGTTGTGCGATCCCGAGAGCTTCAAACAACTCTGGATGCTTGACGGGGAGCTCGATGACTTCCTTAATTTCCTTGATCTGTTTATCAAGACCGCCAACCATTTCATAGGTGCTGTCCGGCACTTTTTCAACCATCATGAGTGACACGAGCGGATCGACTTTATTAGGCAGGATTTTATGGATAGTGTATGAATCTGAGCGGAGAGCGACGCGCAGGGATGGTTTCAGAGCATTGATGTCAATGTCTGGATCTATGTCGACAACTGGAAAAGACATTCCGTAACAGTGGCATAACGTAGGCGAGTGAAAACGCACTGTATTTTCCCTCGGGCTGCACCTTTACCAGCACCTTGTTCTTCCCTGTAACTTTTACGACTTCGCCAACATAACTACCTGGCTCATGTAGGAGTTGCAGCTCCTCTCTGAGTAGTCTAACTGTGTGGAGGGGTTRGGATATTAAAGCACAATTATATGGATAACGCACCTCGGGCATTCAACGTATTCCGTTGTGCCTCCAAACGCCGGAGATTCTGCGTTTTCTGGTTGATGAGAATTTCCGATGCTTCAATTTTCGCCTGATAGTATGCTTTGAGGCTCCCCGGAGCCAAAGTCGCTGTCTTTGTCACTATCATCGTATACGAAGTGCGCGAGTGATGTGTCGGTGGGGGTATACGCGTCGTAGGTGTCACGGTCACGGTCACAGTCACCTGCGTCTGAATCGGGCCCGCATCTTACGCACTCGACGGTCCACAGTGACATTTACGTCACTACATAACTTGCACAGAAAATCAAGCTTCATCCATGATCGATCGACGCGATTATTACATGTGTTACACTAGAGGTTTTTCATTCACTCTATCTCYTCCTGTTGTCTTCCATTTCCAAGCACTTTTTTCGTCAGCTCAGATCCTGCTTTCATAAATGGATTTTCGACATAGTTCCGGTCGCCCATGAACCACAATTTGCTTCGGTAGTCGCGGTCGATCGTAGATGCGACAAATGTCGGCACAGGATTATTACTAGCACTCACTGCGTTTTCGTCCGCCCTGCGCATGGCTCGAGTATTCATCTTGTGTATCACCTTCTACTTCTTATTCACCTTTACCTCGTCTGATCATCTGCGGCCTTTCTTTTGGTGCCGAGGTAAAATTTCTGGTCGGGCTGTGAGGCTTGGACGTTGACTCCCAGGGGAATAGGATTTATCTCGATTTCATCGCCACGGACTTCAAGCTCCCTGATTTCCTCTAGGAGGATGGGCTGGAGGGCGTTGCGAGTGTGGAAGCGATGTTGTGGTTCATTGATCGAGTCCAAGGAGCGCCACGCTTGATTGAAGTAACAGTCCAAGCGAGATATCATTTCCGTGAAGCCTTGGAGTTGAGGAAGAAGCGCCGTCTTTTTGGGGGATGTTTCTGCAGTCCTCCGTGTGGAGAAGACTTTACTACGCCGCTCTCGACGTTCGGGTCGAGATTGTATCCCTTTGGCCAAGCTCGAAGGAAAAACAGCACGATAAGCCAAAAGACAGATTCCGCGTCGTGAATTGGTGCATGCGCTAACGCCCGTGGACCGTCTTCATCATCGTCGCTGTGCATTGGTGCATGCACTAACGCCTGTGGACCGCGTTCATCACCATCGTCCTCGTTGCAATTGAACTCTCTGACAACGTCACGAGAGGCGGCTACCTCATCCTGATGTTGGGTACTAATAACTCCTGTAACACCCTTTGGGAACACTTGTCTGAAAGCCAATCTGATCCAGAGTATCGAGCGCATCTGGGAACCAACAGAGAGCCCTGGATAGGAGTTCCCTTGACACAATCAGCCCATATCTAGGAGAGCGATGCATGACATACCGTAATTTCACCTCTCCCCGGATCCAAGTTGGCAGCCGAATGCAGGCACAATCAAAATCAGATAACAGGGCATGCCTTGCTTCTTCCCTGTGTGGAACTTGAGTCTGAGACCTCATTATCCAGGCAGAAAAAATGTACCCAACTCCCAGGACCGCATCGATAAATGGGCGACCACGGAAGTTGTCATGCTTATGCTTGTCTGAATGCATAGCGTCAATCAGTACATTTGTCCAGCTGATATCACGGTGGAGAATTTGTGCCACTGGCATCATCCCTCCACTCCCATAGATCATGGAGTCCGACATCGCACCTGGAAACGTAGTCAATGATGACTCGTCGAAGAGGAGAGGGAGTTTCAAAGCCATTCCTCTTCACGCAAACCCCAACCTTGAGGCGTTTATTCGAGAACAGCTGCTACTCAACCCGGACTTCTGCGTTCAACTGGATGTGATCACAACGCCTATTCTGCCTAGTTCGGCCGCCTCAGCCGCTCAAAATAGCACAAAGCCAACGACGCAGACTTCACGAGAACTTGGAAACTCATGGAAGATTCTAAGAAACGTCCTCAAGTCGACCAAGGAGACGTCAACCTATGGACCGCTCTCCCGATTTTTGACTCTGCTCATGGACAGGAAATTCTTGTTCATCCCTTGAGATCACAGTACCAAAGATACCGAGGGAGAATCGTATCAATATCATCATCGCCAACGCCCAGCGCAACGAAATAGGCTRTGGATGTGCTTCCTGACCGGTTCCGCTCCCCTGATAAGAAGGGACCACTGGTATATTACTCTGATATACTAATGRTCTGTGAAGTGAAGGCCTCCGATGCGCCAGACCACTTATCCTCTGTGATGTTTGACCATGCCGTTCAGGTTTTGAAATATTTATTTACTGTCACTCGCTACCAGCCTCGGCACGCTTTCCACGTTGGGATGCTTACCTACCGCTGCTGCTTCTATATCATCCGCTTTGCTTGATCGACTCTATAAGCCGTCGTGGTCGGGAGCGTTTACAGTTGCGCCTTTCCGGGGACTCTGCAAGTTCCGACGCGCAAGTTTATCAGCTGTTTGTCCTTCACCGAGGACACGGTTGGCGCCGCAATGCTTATGTTGCCATTGGACTTCGCTACGCGGATCAAAAGTGGCATTGGGAAGTAATCAAACATTACTGGCACGATATTGGGCGACGTTTCAATGAGCTGGAAGTCTTCAAGAGGATCTATGCGCAGTCAAGCCCGACGTCGTGCACTGCAGGGGTTGTTCGAGTAGACTTAAATAAATCCAGGATATTRGGCACAGATCAAACGCCCTCCGATAAAACACGACAAAGCGTCCTCATCGCGATGAATAGTCTCGGACAGGCACTTGCATCTTGCTCATCGGTGACAAAATTTCTCAAGGTGATGTATGATCTAGTGGAAGGTAGGTGCTTCTTTTAGTATAGTGCTCTTGCGAGGCTCACCACTGCGGTCAGTCCATCGGATACTTGTTGAACATCAGAGCAGAAGCCCGCAACAATCGGTGCGACACACTTATCGGCTGTGGGCCACTGCTTTGCGTGGCATGTCCAAGGCCTGAGGTAGGACAGGCCTCGGAACGGGTTTGTAGGGATCCACCGTTCCCAGCTATTCTGCCCAGGCTCTTTGTCGTTGACCCTGAGCTGTACCGCAACTTCGTCAGCTTACTTATAAGCATTATTGTTCGGCAAGCCAGATGTTCAATTGATCATTTTTATCGTACAACATGGAAACAGAGATAAGATTACTCAATTACTGCAGATTCAGGTTCTCCTAGATCTCATGCGAGCCTTTTGCACAATGCCCTCGACCTGGTTAAAAATTGACCCGTCACTAGATGCCCAASTTCACCCAAAAGATGGGAATACACACTTGATCAAGACTAATATCCCTAGTCTCGATCGTCGGGGCTGTCTGAGGCGTACTTGAAGCATAACGGCTAGTGAATCGGCCAGCCTGGACCTGATAATTAACAATAACCTACACATCTAATAGTACCTCAACGACAAAACTCACGTCTAACATCCTTGCCCTTCCCTCCGCAAGGTTTTGCGCCTCAAACCATGCTTGTGCATTCTGGTCCATTCTACTATCCCGGAGAACGACATTCTCAACATTCAATGTTCTCATTTGCACATTCTGAGCCTTAAGCTTGATGTGCAGCTCCTTTGCAATCGTCTCGTTGCTTGCAGTCCCGTCTTGTTCGACCAATGACTGCACCATGTTGAGATTCCGTGAAACGATGGCTTCATGGTCGATCGTTTCAAGGATGCTGCCAAGAATGAGGTTCGGAAGATTGCCGGTGCCGCCCAAGTCGAGGATGCGACCGCTATTGTGACGTCAGCCTGGTGACGGAAAATAAAAGTGTCTTTACCCTGTCTTCTTTGTAAGCCCATCGTAGAAGCTACGAGCTCGCTGATGCAATAAAAATGCCAAATCCAATACTGAAAGACTGGGGAGCTCACTTTGTAGTCTGAACTAAGAGTGGGCTCGCATGCTATTACGTGCTATATAGCATATCAGCTTAGATTAGTAGACAGGAAAGTCAGTTAGACCGGCATACAAGTGTGATTCCAACCCTGGCCATCTCTGACACCACGCGTAAAGGATCGAGATCTATGACAGTATACTTCAACGCCAATTCCAAAATATGATCACTCACGAAGTGGACAGCCATTTGGAAACCCATCTCTATTTTCTCCGAGACCATGCGGCGGAGCATCAGTAATCAAAATTGCAACTCTAGATGCGCCATCTTTCCACTCTGCTGTTAAACACAACTGTAAAGCATCTGTGGAAGCTTCGGGACCGTCACCGCCGCCACCTGCAGCTGACAGAGTGTTTAAAACGTTTTCCACGATACCAACATCAGCAACAAAAGTAACTTTTTCGGGGCTGGAGCCAGGAAGAGGCGTCAAAACTTTCGTGACGAAGGTACTATCCAGGGGGGGATGCTCTCGGAACGCAACAACGCCAAACCTAAGGCCACCTGGCGCGAAATTTCCTTGCTGCGTAAGATGCGTACATATGGTCCTGATTTCGGTGCGAGCTTTATCGATATAAGGTTCTTGGCTACCCGTGGAATCTTGCAGGAAAAGTACGTCCCTTGCCAGATAACAGTCAAGTGAAGAGCGACTAGCTGAATGCATATGCTAGTCTTACAAAGGTCTACTCGCGATAGCCATGTGACTCTTAAGGCGGACGAAGCAACGAACTCAGGAACTGGCGGATTGGAATCTGCGCCCGTCGGTCACATATATATAAGGAGAGCAAAGGCTGTGAATCAGAAGGTTACCGAGTTAGATTCAACGTTTGATCAGCTCTAGCATTCAGTGGAGTACACCTGCACTAACTATCTGCGAACATGCCTGAGAAGAGACTGTACAAACCATAAACAAAACAATTGCTATCTGAAGTGCAGATGAGGTGACGGTCCAGGAGAGAGGTGCTCAGAATGAGATGTACTCAATTGATCATTCATATCACACAACACGGAAACGGAGTTAGGACTATTCAGTAACTAAGAATTAGAATCCAAATATTCAGGTTCTCCTAGATCTCATGCGAGCCTTTTGCACAATGCCCTCAACCTGGTTAAAAAAAAGGATCCGTCATCAGATATATAAGCTCACTCAAAATATGGGAATGCACACCTGGTCAAGACTAATATCTCTAGTCTCGATCGTCGGGGCAGCCTGGGGGGGCCTTGGAGTCGGAGCGTAACGACTGGTGAATCGGCCAGCCTGGACCTGATAATTATCAGCAACCTACACATAATAGATCAACGACAAAACTCACATCTAACATCCTTTCCCTTCCCTCCACAAGGTTTTCCGCCTCAAACCATGCTTGTGCATTCTGGTCCATTCTACTATCTCGAGGAACAACATTCTCAACATTCAACGTTCTCATTTGCACATTCTGAGCCCTAAGCTTGGCATGCAGCTCCACCGCAATCGCCGCGTTGCTTGCACTCCCGTCTTGTTCGACTAATGACTGCACTGTGTTGAGAGTCCGCGAAACGATGGCTTCATGGTCGATCGTTTCGAGGATGCTACCAAGAATGAGGTTCGGGAGATTGCCCGCACCACCCAAATCAAGGATCCGACCGCTATCGCGACGTTAGTTTCTATAATGAGGGACAAAAGAGGGTATCTACCCAGTCTTCTTGGTAAGTCCATCGTAGAAGCTGCGAGCTCGCTGGTGCAATAAGAATGCCTGTTAAAGCTAAGAGGGTAGAGAGCTCACACTGTAGCATGAAAGACTGGGTTCGCATGCTATTACGTACTACATCATACATCAGCTTAGATTAGTAGACAGGAGATTTAATTAGACTAGCATACAAGTGTGATTCCAAGAGTGGCCATCTCTGACACCACGCGTAGCGGATCAAGATCTATGACAGTATACTTCAACGCCAATTCCAAAATATGGACACTTACGAAGAGGACAGCCATCTGGAAACCCATCTCCATTTTCTCCGAGACCATGTGGCGGAGCATCAGTAATTAGAATTGCAACTCTGGATGCGCCATCTTTCCAGTCTGCTGTTAAACACAACTGTAAAGCATCGGTGGAAGCTTCAGGGCCGTCACCACCGCCTGAAGCCGGCAGAGTTTTTAAAACGTTTGCCACGATACCGGCATCAACAACAAAAGTAACTTTTTCGGGGCTGGAGCCAGGAAGAGGCGTTAAAGCTTTCGTGACGAAGGTGCTGTCCTGGGGGGGATGATCTCGGAATGCAACAACGCCGAACCTAAGGCCGCCTGGCGCGAAGTTTCCTTGCCGCATAAGATGCGTACATATAGTCCCGATTTCGGTGCGAGCTTTATCGATATAGGGGCCTTGGCTACCCGTGAAATCTTGCAGGAAAAGTACGTCCCTTGAATAACACGAAAAGTAGTTGAGTGAAGAGTGGATAGCTGATTGTATGAACTGGTCTTACAAGGGTCTGCCAGGCGTAGTTGAGGATGCCATGTTGAAGCGGAGGAAACAAAGAACCGAGGAACCGTGCCAGACGACATATATAGGGACAGCAGAGCAGAATGGGCTGTGAATGAGAAGGTTACCGAGTCAGATTCAACGTTTGACAATCGGGCGCGTACCGATACAATCATGTCGATGTGAGGTGGTAAAGCGGGTTTCCTCTCTGCGTCTGAAGCTCCTTCTCCTTCTTGCGCATCGTTAC
>JNHV02000230.1:0-25109 GCA_001691785.3 Amanita brunnescens Koide BX004
CCGACCAATGATGGCTGAAATTCAGGTAATGCAGAGCATGCCTCTAAAATTCCGTGAAATATATCTTCATCCTAAGAATATAGGACACTCTAACATACTTCCACACTTCCAGTCGGGCAAAGAGCGTATTGGACAATAGGCCGCTCTCGCAAATTGGGTATAAGGAGCTAGCGCTGCAAGTTCCAATGCCGATACAGGTGTCTCTGTGCGGGTGAACAGCTGAGGGGCCGCCCTGGCGACGACGAGAGCAGAGAGCAAAAGAGTGAAGGAGCGCATGCCTGGTCCTGAGACAATAGAAGGCCAGGAGGAGGATTTTATATGCGAGACTAACTTGTCACCATCAGACAAGAATCGGTGTCCAAAGGGATGGGATGTACGTGCGTCAGGCAGGTATCCGGTTACGGGAATATCATTCGAGATTCCATCAACACGCATGGCAGATATTCTAGACCGAGACTCCTGCCAATTAGTACAATGGACGTTTTCATACCACGTCAACGATGGCTAGATCGGGCAATATGTTCTTTGCTTGCCGGATCTGCACAGATGGAACCAGTCGTTTAGCCACCAGCTTGTATTCGATCCATGGGTTAAGGAGTAGCTATTCGAAAGGCGGATTAAGCAGGTTTGGATCTAATTATAGATATGACTAGCGGTCTTCACCAAGCGGTCTTTACGCCCTAATTCCGGGGGAGCGAGGACACAGCCTTCTGCAAAGTTCTGTGGGCGGTGATAGCTATGCATCTGTCCTGTTAGCGACGCGGCGCAGTTGTTCCCGAACAGCGCGACTTTACCTAAATGCTCGTGATAGACCTGACTCTTGCTGCGTCGGGAGCACGGCTCGACACGTGCAAGGGCATAGCTTTACCTGGACTTGGACTATTCAGGCCCAGAAATTCATGTTATAAACTATGCATACATTGGCTAATAGTAAGAGCCCCACTAAATCACTTACGATGCAGAACAACGAGGCCGTGGCATTGTGAGTCGCCTGCGTATTATAAAAAGTGTAATACTGACTCGGTTCATACAGTATGAACATCGCACAGCAGATAGGCCACACGCCGTGCGCGTCGTGCGACGTTGGCCGCGTGCTCACAGCAGCGTCGAGCCCGACTCTACGATCGGAACGCGGTCTTTCGAATCGGAACACAACCAAATCAGCTGCTCTGATCGAGGCTGAGCACAAGATCAAACATTATAAGGCGTTGCTGCGAATCACTGCAGATAAGCTAGAGGAAGCAGTTCGCAGAGCCAACGAGGCTGCTTCGCGAGCTAGGTCAGCAGAATCATGCGCGGCAGATGCGCTGATCAAAGTATCGGTGGCCGAGTCTGCTCAGCACCGATCAGAGCGGGAGCATCTGCAAGCTACGCAGGAAGTAGAAAGACAGCGGAGAATGACGGATGAAATGGAACTGGAACTGAGACGGGAGCAGCGCAACGTGCTGAGATTAGAGTCTGAGAACGAGATGCTGAGGCGGTCGGTAGATAAGGTGAAGGAATCAAAGGAGCGGTACGCGGAGGCGTATCGGGAGCTAGAGGCGCAACGAGCCGGGGCGGAGGGCAGCCGGGTGCTGGAGGTGAAGCGGAGTTTTGAGGAGGGGCGGCAGGAGGGATGGAACGAGGGACGGGCGCAGGGCCACGAAGAAGGCAGGCGGGACGGATACCGGCGGGGACGGAGAGAGGGCGTGCGGGCGGGGCGTGCAGAGGGCAGACAGGAGGCTCGCGAAGAGGCGCTAGATGCGCTTGATCGGTACCTGGAAAACGAGATGTAATTGTAAATGTAACAACACTACTATCCTTATCTGATCCTTCATGGCCACCCGTCGCAAGGACCCAAAGTCCCTTCCCCGTCTGCCCCCGTCCGCCTTCTCGCCCCCCAACGCCACTCCCGGTGACTCCTTCCCCCTCGTTCCAGGCTCCCGCAGTGTCCATCCCGCAAAGATCATCGATGCCAATGTCATCATCACCGGCGACGACATCAACCTGACCCGTTGGTTCAGGGAAGCGGGCCCTAACCTGTCTGAGCGCATCGCGGGCGTTGTCCTTACTCTGACCGGATCAGAGCATGACAGTCTCAAAGACATGCAAGTGTCTATTACCACTGAGATCGCCCGCATTCTAACCTGTTCTCTAGTTTAACATCGCGACAAAACACTACCCCGATAATCTCCCTGGTGATACCCTTCAGCTTGAGAGATCCTGTCCCGTCCGCTATACCCACTTCCCCTGACCCTTCCATCCCGATCTCCTTCTCCACCGTTTTCTACAAAAGCACTCCAGAGGCGGCAGAGGCCCTCAAGTGGGCTTTACAAACTGGGCGCCCCGTTGACATCAACTTGCCCGACGCCTCCACCGAGGGCGTTTTGGAGGGAATCCAGGACCTGTTGGCCAAAGCCACAACAGATCTGGCGCAGGTCCCTCCCATCATCTTAGGTGAGGGTCCTTTGTTGTTCGGATACAATGAGGTATTTATCCTATGCAGCTAATTATCTGCCACCTCCTCATGACCTGGCCCTGCCCATCGTGAGACTGATGAACCATCCGCACTATCAAACATATCAGGCGCATATAGCCGCTCTATCTCTTGTACCGAACCTATGCATTAAATATATCCCCCCGGCCTGGAACGCCCTTCCTCCCGCCACACCATTGCCTGGTGCCGCTGTGTCCGGCGAGGCTGAAGACAAACAACAGCGAAATGAATGGAAACGCAGAATCATGATGTATCGTGAGTTAGAACAATACAATATAACTTAGTATCTCCATTAATGCGATGAATCTTCAGTGGGTCCCGTCGTGGAGGCATTCGGATATGAGCGTATCATTTTTGGATCGTCCGCGTCACCTGGGTCCCACCATCCCTCGCACGTGGGCGATTGGTATGAAATTGCTAGGGAAGCGGTGGCCGACATGGGCGTGGATCAGGAATATGTGGATGCGATCTTCAATGGCAATGCCAAACGGGTATATGGGGCATAGTTGCTGTCATTGTAGTGTTGCATATGAAATTGAGCTAGAATCTGTGGGTCCACAAGCGTGACTGTGACGTCCAATATGGCCTTTCGCCGCCACCTTTTTGTGGGCGCATTCACCCACCCACCCACTTGAATACCCCTTACCTGGTTCTGATATCCTCATCTGGTTGCGACCCCTAGATACGTCCGCGTCTGAGTATATATTTAACGCTGCAGATTCGCGGATCTTCCCTTGCGTGCTTTCCGTTCTCTCATGACGTCTCAAAGTGTTTCTGTAAACGACACTGACTTTGAACGTGGACGTGAGAGAACAAACGATTCGTCGTATGTCAATTTCTTGTGCTGAAAACCGTCTTTTGATCTTGTTGTCAGAAGCAGTAGAGACTCTTCCCCTGTAATTGTAACTACTTTCGTATGCAGTGCAATAAGCAGCGAAGCTGATTGTGATTTAGAAGCGGAAAAGGGGACTGACACCTGTTTCTGACGATGACGAGGCCGAAGAAGTAGTGTTACCTGCCACAGCGATTGTCGACGAGACACCGCCTCCACCCGAGCGCCCCCTCGTTCGCGAGCCCGTCGCGTTCTCATCCGTCGCAGCCAACGTCACCACATACCAGGCGTCCTTGATACCGTCGTCAAGTTCGCAGATCAAGTACTTACCGGGACAAGATCCATCCACTACCAAAGCCAAGAAAAGGCGAACAAAGCGCGTTACTCCATTCTCTGCACAAACGGGTCGTTTTCGCCTTCAAGCATATGACCATGGTTCAAGCACTAGAAACTGTGTCGAACCTTTGCAACAGGGGCAGGGGCCTTATCATTCGCTATATAGAGGTCCGTGCTTATTTTTCGGGCCTTGACAAATAGTTCAACGCGCTTGCACTCGGTAGCTAGTAACAACGGAACGCCGACGCCTGTCGATCAGGGAGTCATTTCGGGGTCAAATACTCCCCAGTCGCATAGTTCGTCGTCGCGACCTCCCAGCAAGCGCCCTAGGCATTCCACTCAACAGGAAGATTTGGATATCTTTGCCGCAAGTTTGCTCACAATGCCTGACCCTATGCTCTATTCATCGGAACCAGGTATAATTAAGTGGCTGTATTAACTGAACGATCTCACATTGCCACAGTTCATTCATACTATTCTAGTGACTTCCAACTACAAGACACTGGCGAGTTTCCATCCGGAATCATGACCCAACCATTGCAAGCAACTCAAGTTGTCCAATCTTCTACATCACCCCCAACTCACAATATTAGTAATGTGGATACAGTGCAACGAACAGGCACAGGCCATAGTAGAAATATGGAACGAGCAAATGATGGTACGAACATCCTCGTTAAACTCGCCGAATACGCTTAACTCTGCGGATTCAAGCCGGAACCGACTCGCCCGGTAAACGACCGGGATTCCATAACCGCATGATCACCATTCTAATCCACGATATGCGTAGCGGGAAAATGGATCGCCAACTAGCAGAGGTGACCATACCCGTGAAAATGGCCGATGATCCTCAAGACGGGTTTTGGGCGGACGCCAAAGACATTGTAAGCTCATTGGCCTCATCTTCACAATCATTGATTTATTTAAAGCTGAACAGAGCGAGCAGCTGCAGTCTAGTCCATCTAGAGTTGACGGTCCGTCCGTCCTTGTCTTGTATATAACACCCATATAACTTTCACAACTGCAGGTCCAGCCAGGGTATACACATTACGCGGCAAATACCGACAAATCTTTCTCCGTGTTTCAGCTGAGAACGTTGATAATATCATGAGCTCGAATATTGGTATAAGTGCTGATAGGACATTGGATGTTGTGGTAGAATCAGTAAGCAAACTTATCTGATCGAAGGCACGTCTTTAAGCACCACCAACCTTGTAGCCACCGGAAGTCGGAAATCGACCACCTAGTCCACGAATCCCGAATGAATTACTACCTTCTTCCCCCGAGGTCATCGATACGTCAGAATTGTCTGATGAGAGTTTTGCCCGCAGGAAGAATAATCAGAAGGGAAAGAAGGCTCAAACGCGTAGGAAACAAGGTGGTCAGAAACGCCAGCATTCATCTTCAGATGATTCTGGTTCTGATCATGGGCCTGGGGCGCGTGGCAAGCATTCGCGCCCTCAACGAGCATCACAGAAGAAATCCAAAGGATCAAAGAGTAAAGGAACGGTCGCTATGTCAGCTTTGGACCATCTTCCCGCTCTCAAGGACCGTCGCAATTCAATGGGCGTCAGAACATTTTTTCGAGATAGTTTTGAAAAGACGAGAGGTTACGAATCCCCGAGCACCGATGAGGATCCCAGTCGGTTATACAACCTGATAGTCCGCGCCGTGGAAATCATCATCCAGAAACAGCCTGACGGGTCTTCATATTACAAGTGGCGGGTGGGCACGGTTTCCGAACTCATACATGCTTGTGGGTTTATTCAGAGAATGATGGATGAATTAGTCGGAGAAATGGCGCCGTTTAGAACGAAGACCCATGAGATCAGGAAGGTATGTAATCGATCATCTATTAGCTGTGGAATTAAACATTTGTGGCAGTCACATGTAATTGCAGCTTTGAGGATCGAGCCGAAGATGGCTACCGAAAGTACGGAGATTCTCCAACTACTCGGGTTGTATGGGGAGAATGGTATACGAGGCTACGACAGCAGAGTTTCAGAGATGATTGCTCGTCGGGATCCAAAGCCGTATAAACAGCTGAAGCAATTGTTGCGTCTTCTCCGGAATATTCATGAAGAATGGAAAAGGAAGCATGGAGGGCAGTCGGATACTTTGGGCGAGTAGTCAATAAATAAATAAAATTTGAGCGGAGATCAAAGAACATATCGCGTCGACATTATCGTACCCGCATACTTATCGCACGCAATTCGCAATGACTTCAAGCATCGAGCTTATTAATCCAAAAGCAGAGAGCGTACGGAGGTCTGCCGCGCTTCAGGTAGCTACGCGGTAGAATTTGAAGGAAGGAAACTGACATCTCAAAATTAGGTCAACACGGCTGGAGCGATGGGCCTGGCCAACGTTGTCAAAGGCAATCTAGGTACCGGAGAGCGTTCCCAATGAGTCATTCACCTAACGGATGCAACAGGCCCTCGCGGGACGCTGAAAATGCTCGTTGACGGCGCGGGACAGATCAAAATAACCAAAGACGGAAAGGTTCTACTGTCTGAGATGCAGATACAAAATCCCACAGCTGCGATGGTCGCTCGGACAGCTGTTGCTCAGGACGACCAGGTGGGAGATGGCACCACCTCAGTTGTGCTTTTGGTCGGCGAACTGTTGAGGCAAGCCGATCGCTTCACATCTGAAGGTGTCCATCCCACCATTATAGCTGAAGGCTTTGATCTCGCAAAGAAGGAATCGCTTGCGGTGCGTGCATGCTCAACTATGGTTACATTGCGGAAGTTCAGATTTGCGTGCGGTGGCTCAGTTTCTAGACAGTTTTAAGCAACCTTCAAAACTCGACCGCGCAACATTGATCAGCGTTGCCCACACGTCTCTCGCCACGAAAATAAATTCTGTGCTAGCCAGGAAGCTCGCCGCGGACGTTGTCGATGCTGTTCTGACAATCCGGCCTCCTCCGCCGTCTAAAGGTCTGTTCACAAAATCTTTCGTCCTTTTTGGATTCAAATGTAACGAGAAGAATAGATTCAAAAGAATTCCGGGATCCCATAGACTTGCACATGATCGAAATAATGAAGATGCAACATCGCACCGCGTCCGAGACGCAGCTTGTCCGCGGTCTCGTTCTCGATCACGGTGCACGACACCCAGATATGCCGAGACGCGTGGAGAACGCATACGTCCTTACTCTGAATGTCAGTCTGGAATACGAGAAAACGTGTGTGATTTTCAATCCGTTCCTTGTTCATGCGTCACACTTACCTTGCGAAAGTGAAGTCAACTCAGGATTTTTCTACTCGTCCGCGGAACAAAGAGAAAAGTTGGTAGAAGCTGAGAGAAAGTTTGTGGATGAAAAGGTGAAGAAGATTGTCGAGCTCAAGAGACGCGTCTGCGATCAAGCCGTAGATGCGAAGGAGAAGAGCAAAGGCTTCGTCGTCATCAACCAAAAAGGCATCGATCCCCTAAGCCTCGACATACTGGCTAAGAACGGCATCCTTGCCCTACGCAGGGCAAAACGCAGAAATATGGAACGGTCCGTTGATTTGTCTCGGTTTTGTCAAGTTATTTTTTATGACAGCTCGGGATAGGTTACAGCTCGTTTGTGGTGGCATTGCGCAGAACTCTGTTGACGACTTGACGCCTAATGTGCTGGGTTGGGCTGGCCTGGTCTACGAGCACACACTTGGAGAGGAGAAATATACTTTTGTCGAACAAGTGAAAGATCCCAAATCGGTTACCTTACTTATCAAGGCACAGAATGCGCATACTATGCAACAGATCCAAGACGCGTTCCGCGATGGATTGAGGGCGGTGAAAAACGCGCTGGAGGACGAATGTCTTGTACCAGGTGCTGGGGCATTTGAGGTGGCATGTTCAGCCCATTTGAATGGCGATGTCAGGAAGAATGCAAAAGGACGTGTTAAAATGGGTGTACAGGCCTTTGCGGATGCGCTACTAGTGATACCAAAAACGCTGGCTCAAAATGGTGGTTTCGACGTCCAAGACGTGGTAGTGGCCCTTCAGGTATCTCTCTTGAGGTTGTTTGTTTTGCTGATTAATAAAAAAAATTGAAAGGATGAACAAGCGGAAGGCAATATAGTTGGGGTTGACTTACAGACAGGAGAGCCATTCGATCCTACGGTTGAAGGCATATGGGACAACTACAGGGTTAAGCGGCAAATGCTTCAATCATCGTACGTACCAAATCCTTGGATCAATGATCGGTTCTGTTCACTTGCGATCCAATTTTAGTTCTGTTATCGCAATCAACTTATTATCAACGGATGAAATTTTGAGGGCAGGACGCAGTTCATTGAAACCCGAAGGACAACAGTAGAATGTATTCACAATTGTAAAACGACATGCCAACATGATATAATCCACACAGTAGCCGCGTTGTATTGCACTTAGTCACCGCTAATCAGTGGCCAAATTGGCCGAGCGGGAAAATGTTTGGGGACCGGTAGTGCTAGGTCATGTCACACCAACACGCAGAACACACCAAAAGCGATCGCGAGGAGGCCTGAGGAGAAAAAGGATAAAAATGCTACCCAATTTTCCGGGATAAAAAACCCCGAATTTGGGTAGGATCCGCCTCAGGCATATGGGAATTCGGGGGTCCTAACTACCCTAATTTCTATCCCTTTTCACTGCTCCGAGGTAGAAGAGCATCTCAACAAGGAGAACCGACAAAAATTGAGCGCGTTCACGTCCAGCGAGTATCTCAACGATGGAACAGGCAAATCGACCAGAGCAGCAGTTGAGTCAATGCGCATCGACGCCGGTGACGCCAACCCGATCCCATACGTGCAGCTTGTTATCTCTCGCGTGGCTGCTTCGTTATCGAACAAGCACACAATTCAAAAGAATTTCTATAAGGGCATTATAATAACCGAACCCCACTCTTCTACGCCTAAAATGCTCTCTTTGTGCGCATTCCTCTTTGGCGATTGGGCGAAGCGTTTGTGTAGAGATGACAGCGATCATCCCCGTCGCGCCGCCGGAATAGATCCGGTTATTGTTGCCGGATATATAGAGCGCGCGCTGATACGCGATGAGTTGGGACGGAGGATGTGCGTCGGATGGTGGCGGTGGCGAAGGTGACGTTGTTAGTCAATTAACAGAAGTTGCTTAGCTATAGGATGTGTTAAAGATTTCCCTCTCTTACTATCTAAATGTAATCTTGAGCCCTAGAGTCCACTATTATTCAAGAAAAGCCCGACAAGTAGCTTATAGGTAAAACAACTACGATGGGGATATAGCCTGCAAAAGAGTCAGAACATGTGTAATCACGATCAAAGAAAATTAAAGACGAGAGAAAGTGAGAGATTGACTCAGTCACACGGTTATCTAGGGCTCAGTGTGAGACCAGTGTGAGACCATTTCACGCCCTCCAGTGTCGTTCGGATTGATGGGATTGTCATGGGGAATGAATTCAAGTGGAAGATATGAACAACGAAGGGTAAATTCCGCCTGTACAGGTGGCGGTCCATCTTTGCTCGCATTCGATCACTTTCCGTTCTGCTTGACTTATTATGGCCCGGCTCGTCGCACATGAACCACACCCATGCCAGACTCCTTCTCAGTCTCGAGGAGCTCTTTGACATTATATAAGCTGTCTCTGGGTAGTCTTACATGAACCATCGTCCTCCAGACGAGGCTGGGAAGGAGTCTGCACCCATGCGAAGAGTTGGACCAGAGCGAAATTTGTTAGGGACCGTCGTCTGCTTGTTTTGTGAATACCCCGCAGAGTTTTAGGTAGAAGAGAGCGCGTTGATCATCGAGAGGCTTCAAGGATTCGTTGCTGAGAACAACCGCGCGATTCTCATTGGCACCGCTGCAGCACTCTTGGCCGTGGGTAGTGTCGCGGCGTGCCAGTACCATGCGGCTTCTTCGGCCGCTGCTAGTTCGAGAAGGCGGACGAGGAGAGGTCGAGATGTGGAGAAGGGTGGATGCCGCTGGCGAAGCAGGCAGTGAAGGAAAGAAGACGAAAAGCAAGAACTTAAGAAGAAGACGGTGAAGGATGAGGATGGTCCAATTTTGGAGGAGAGAGCGCCAGCGAAGCCTGCGTTTGTCAGTCGGCCATATGCGCGGGTTTCTTCCCTGCTGCTCGGTGCTGACTTGTTGCTTCAGAGTCTCARATTAGTAACGAGACGAATTACAGGTATGTTAATTAATATGTCTCCACCTCAGCACGAGCTCGTAGTCACGGACTGCGACGAGGCCATCCAGCGTACGTCAAGGCATTGAACAGGCGAGCGTTGGCGTTGGAGGCGTTGGAGAGACACGATGGATCTCTGCGAGGTACAATTCCACCTACTTTGCCTCTTTCTTCGTTCGTTACCTCATGCCGCTGCAGACTTTACCGCCGCAACCATTCTAGACAAGTTCCAAAATCAAAATGCAGCCCAGTCTGTAGAACGCGTGTTGAAAAAACTGGCCGCGAAAAAGGAGATTGTGGCTGTAGGTTCCTTGTCCTCGTCACTTTTTCAGGCTGGTAGCTAACACTGCTCCGCATGGCCAACAGGCTCGGGAATCGCGGCTGCCATCGTTCAACTTCATCCAAGCCTACTTTCTCCTACTTTGCTGCTTTCCGCCTACGTGAGTCTGGCACATTACGAACGTTAGTCATTTTTGCAGGTTGTTAACTACGTGTTCTTCGCAGGACCACACTACCTTGCCCGAAAATCCCTCGCAAGGTGATCAGACCCCAAAATTCGCGCTAGACGCCCTCGATGCTTATGACTACCCCCATGCTTTGACGTATATTGACGAGCCACTGGAGCAGGGGATCTCATGGTTCGCAGGAAAGGCTGAGCCACTCAGCCTTTCGTGGAACATTCAAGTATGTAGCCACATTACATCCCTCTGATCCACAAGTCTGATCTTTATCATTACATCACCAAACTCTTGACCGGCGACATAGATGGAGCCAAGGTCGACCTCGTTGAATCCATTGCCCTTGCACAGAGTCTTGTTAAGCTGGCCAGTATTACATGGAACAAGGGCATCCCGAAAGAAGCATTCCAATGCTTTGACGAGGCGATTGACCATAACCCCAACGACCCCGATGATCACAGAGGGCAAGGTACGTATATGCATTCGCATCATTTCAGCTACTAACTTTAAACATCGCGCCAGTACTATTTATCATGAATGAACGAAGCAGCGGAGAACTACACCTGTTCGACGGAGTTGAACGATACATTTGTGTTTAGCCATATCCAGCTAGCCATTGCACAAGTCGGGTAACTTGGGTAACGGCATGGCCGTTGAAGGCGTTCCCGCAGAGGAGCGAGCCGTTCTCCAACTTAAACGACTTGTCAAACTTTTCTGCTGCATTCGAACCTGTGTTGGTCAAACAAAAGCTCACCGCTACGCCCCATCGTCAGCATCGGAACAAGACCAAAAAAGTACTAATAGTTGGAGGGAAAGTGAGTGTTTTAGTCTTTTTCAACGTTTTGCATGTTTCCTCTAACAGTGTACGGCTAGACCACTTGCCAACGTTCTCCCACTTGTAAATAAAGGTCTTACGGTATTCCAATGGAAACAATATATTGATATTGTAGCTGCAGAGCGGTGCTACAATGAGTCCTCCGCATTGCGAAGCGATCTACAACAAGGCAAGATCGATAAAGCAGCTGAAATGTTCGAACACCAAGTCCAGTTGGCCAGGAGCGAGCCGTAGTTGAACAACGCTCTAACGTATAAATACTAGTACGTAAGTGGTTCCCTTGCGACTTAATTATGAACCGCTACTGGTAAGTCAATTTAGACAACGGAAGCACAGATGAAATTTTACCCGGCGCAGCTTAACCAGCTTGCGCGATGGATGTTCTAAGCGCCTATGCCGTCCAACATGTCGATATATCAACTGGGACATCGCACGATAGAGTTCACCATCCYCATCATATCATTCGTTCTTATCCTTGTTTCCTTTGCACGTATGTTTTCGATAATGAGTATTCACTTATTTAGTCCGCCTATCTCTCACGATAGCAACGGCGAAGCCAGACAAACCCACTGCTCGTCATCTTCTGTCCCTAATTCATGTCCTATGGTATACACTCTTGCATTAAGAGTGTCGAGGAGAACCTGACATTGAGACTAGCATAATGTAAACATGCTCTTTGCATCGTTCAAATTGTTTAAGGTAGGAGTTGAAAATATATAGTCTGCTGTGTTGACATGGAAACATAGCAGATAAAGGACCTTCACAAGTGTAGTACTACATAGCTCGAATGGCAGGAGCTACTGGCGACGGCCAATAGCTACGTTTGGCAAGTCTAATGGTGAAGAGGATTCACGATCCCGATGTTGTCAACTTGTCTGACATTCCTCCGATATGTATCCTTAGCTACCCCACTCCTACGGTGCTTCTGGTATACAGGTATCAGAWTTTTTTCCCTTACTATGCAAACCCCTCGACCGTGCCCAAAACGAAGCATTGTGCTGGATCTTGGGTACTTCCCCATTTCCTCCACTGCAGAAATTGAGCACATCAGGGCAATTATTCCTATCCCACACCTCCGTAAATTCTCTACTAATGCTGCTACTCGCTTCAGGCGTCTCCCAGCCTCTACCCAAGTGCTGTCCCGCCCCCTTGCCCCCTTCCTCCTAAGGGCTACCTCCCATCCCCCGCTCCGCGCACGAGACCTACCATCATCTCTCCAATCCCGAGGCTAACCGTATATTTCATTCGATCCTTGGTTAAAGGACAACTACAGGGTCAAGCAGCAAATGCTTCGATCATCGTACGTATCAAATCCTCAGATCAATGATAGTTCTGTTCACTTACGATCCAATTCTAGTTCGGTTATCGCAATCAACTTTATTATCGCCTTTTGAGGGCAGGACGCAGTTCATTGAAACCAGAAGGGCAACACTAGAATGTATTCACAATTGTTAAATGACGTGCCAACATGATGTGATCCACACAGATAGCTATGTGAACTGCTGGAGAAGTATACCAAGAGATTTCAACACAACATCCTACYGTTCACATCACTAAGTATTACATTGATTCGTGTTGGCTACCGGAATATATAGCTATAGTATTATCAACATTCAAAATTAGGATAAAGTTAGAAATATCAACAATTCGGAAACAAAGCAAATGCACAAGCTTGACCAAAAATAAAATAAMATTGATGAGTCCCTAGGAATCAGACAGGTCTGAACACGAATCCCATCCGGCTCGGATGAAGGCAGGGGTCGAGTCAGGCAGAGGAAATGCGACCGATTTGTTGAAAATGGACGCTGTCTGGGTCTCCTCAACTCCCTGGGAAGGATATACGTGAATCGATGTCTGGCCTTCTGAGGCTTCCGGGGAAAGATGTTCCTTGACTGGCGAACAGTCGTCGGTCTGGCACACACCATTTTCAGAATGGTGATCCGGGAACCGAGTTGGCACGACGCACCTCATTCGACTCATCAGATGGGTAAAGTTGATCAAGCGAGTCATCTGGCAAATCCTTGCTTTCGCCTAAGGCTTGTTCTGAGTCCATCTCAAGTTCCAATGTTTCCTCTTGTCCACGTCCAGGTGAATCAGATGACACAGATGCCCATCGTCGCTTAGCGAATGTGATTGGAGATGGTTTATAAGTTAAGGCCCCTCGTGGCAGGATCGGGGTCGCGCCATATGCAGGGCTAGGCGATACACGTGGTACAATATCGTCCAAATCGACTATTGTCGCTGCGGGTGGAGATTGGTCATCGTCGGGAGTTGCAACACCCTTTTCGTCCTCGTCCGAGGATGAAGATTCGTCCACGACGACTGGACCACGCCAGGCCTGCAAAGCAAAACTCAAGGGATTAGGTTTAGAAAGCAGCTTTATGCTCCGGAAACCAGTTGAGCGCGGAAGCACTTTTTGCAGAGGCAAATCCTCTAACGACTCTGCTACATCCGGCTGGTGCCCTCTGAGCGACCGCTTACGCGGATGCTCCTTTTCATCTACGTCTATTACTCGTCTTTTGTTCCGAGGACTGCTGGAAGGGGTAGTGACCAGCTTTGTAGTATCTACCTTGTCACCAGCTCTTGGTTCAGTGGATGAGGGCTTGCTTGGAGAAGCCGGATTGCTGTTATCGCCCTTGCGACCGAATTGACCATTTGAGTTCCGAGGCTGCCTAGAGGGCGAAGAAAGTGATATTGATCTCTCCTCTTCCTTGATCTCATCAGGCTCTGGCGTTTGGAAGTGAATACGAGGCCTTCCTCGCCTTCGCTTTGTCGGTTCTGAACAAGTGACTTCGGCACCACCGCTGGTGCTACCCTGGCTCTTCCTATTCTTGGTTGGTGTCGTGTGGGCAGAACTCAACTTGGCTCTTTTCCCAGGGCGTTCCTCTTCGTGACTTTGATGACGACGTTTTGACGAGGCCTTGGGGATTGATTGGCCAGAAGCAGCAGCAGCAGCAGCCTGAAGCTTTCGGTCGAGCACAGGAAGCGCCTTGTGTGTCACACGGCGAGTTGAGTTGTCCACAGGACTCACATCTTCGCGTGGCGTCGGCAAGAACGAAGGTAAATGGCCATTCAGTGGTATACGACAAGGCCACGGCTGCGCATATATTGCAAAATGGCGCATACATCTGCAATATGTTTGTCAGAAACAGCGTTAYAAAACACATTGGAATAGCGGATGGGGGAGGAATGTGATTGATAACTAACCTTGGGCACTGTAATTTTAACTTCTTTTTCTTGGTTGAGTTTTCTAGACCAAGGCCCCAAACGACCTTCGAGTCGACAGATATGACGGGCAATACATTGGAACACGTCACGCACAGCGGCAGTGGTTTCCCGTCTGGCCCCCGAGGTATTTCCTTGGTTGGAACTACTTTTGCAGAATCAGTCAACTGTGTGGCTGACGGTCTCGCTCGCAAACTACGGGGCTCAACTTCTTCCTTCTTCACCTTAACATCTTCCTTATTATCGCCAGAACGCCTGGAGATATGTGTGGGTGTTGACATTTTCTCTCGTCCGCCGCCTCTCTCAGAAGTATGCGAAGATGAACGTGTCATCGTGCGCTGAGGTCCACTGGACGATGTTTCACTCCCGGTCGACTTGGTATTCTTTGCGTCTTCTCGGGCCTTTTGTCTGCGTGTTGCAATAATGGAACGAAACGGAGTGATCCGAGTCTCAACATTTCCGGACTTTTCGGGCGCATCCGATGATAATGAACTAAGTGACGAAAGGGACCGAGTAATGTTTGCAGAATTGGCTGTTGCTGGCGATGGCAGATTTTGAATGCCCCCGGGCGTCGCTGAGACCGACGAGCCTGCGTCGACCTCTACAGACAGCTCGATGGCCACCTTTTCGGAATCCTCTGCGTCTTCATCACTTTCATCAGTATCATGCTCTGTGCCTTTCTGCAATATGGCATACACTCCCCGACGGGTGCGACGTTCGTTAATGTTCAGATGAGGAAGGTCTGAATCAGAGTCACTTGAAGATGAAGCCGAATCCATATCCGAGTCAGAACTGGAATTTGGCTCGGGTTCGTTTTCGTCATAGTCAGGAGCATAACCACCTCGGCCATTCTTCTCRCACGTTTCGCACAAGCAATGACGGTTTTTCCTGCCAACTGAGATAGACGTAAGTGACTGTGGACGTGGCGTAGGAAAACGCGTACAATAACCATGCCCGTAATGAGCCGTTATTTCTTCACCTATTGAGATAGGCCTAAGAACGCGAAAGGTGATATATTTGCCTTCACGAAACAATTCACAGTTATTGTCGCAGTCGTGCTACCACGATCTCGTCAGTCAATTGACCACAGCTTTGGCGCAAACTTAAAATTTACATTGACAAACCGGGCCGGACCCAGGAACAGATGATTCTTCTTCATCTGTTTTGAGTGAATTACGCTGAAGTCCCTCCTGATATCGGTGTTATGAGGGTTTCGCTTCAGCTCTCTATCTTCTTCATCGGACAGGTTAGCCATTGATCCCTTCAGCTCAGTTATGACGGCACCCGGAATCAGGTTCCGAGTGGCAAGAATGCACAGTTCAGACTTGCCCGTGCAGTGGGCATATCGGGAGGTATGAGCAATCTCTATTGAGCCAGATGGATGATAGAGCTCGAAGTAGCGGGAAGCATGCCTGTGTTAGAATAAGAAGGAGGCAACAAGGACAACGGGGACCGCACGTGGCAAAGGCGTTGACCTGCTTCTGTTCATATGACTTGAGATAGTAGCGCACCGCGGGAAGTCTGTGAGATATGAAAGGGTCTGACCGGGTCGATAGAYGAGTCGGTGGTATGTTACGCACACGAGCAGTTCATCGACGGCCTGGCGAATAGCATGTTGCAAAGGAGCTTTATTCATGACAACCTGTAAGGTACGTCAGAAAACGGAGCTGGTCGCGTAGGAGGATGCGAGGTCGCGCATTCATGAGTGGCCATGATACGTACGCGTCTTACGATCTGGAGAAGCTCATTTGCATCCGTCTTGGGCAGCTTCCGTGACGAATCCATTTTGTGAACATACAAAGGGACGGCGCCAGTGCCTAGCTTCTCGACCAGCAGATGACTGAGAAAATCATCATCTCTGGAGAGGTCGCGCATGTTCATGATCTTTGTGGGACGCCATGTTACGCCAGAGAAGGACGAGGACGAGGGGGTGCTCGAAGCCGCTGGCGCTGCCTTGGGCATCGGCAAGAGGAGAACAAGGAAGCGGACAGCGCGAGTCTGTGTCACGGCATTTACAGTGACGTGTATTATGTAACATCAATTCCAGTGCAAAGCTAAGTACTACATGTAGCTAGTTACTTCATCTCTCACAGCCCACCACGGAGACGAAGCACTGCCGGCGCATCATTAATCAGCGCTCATGAAGCCGGCCGAAGCCACTCACCGAGGTGTAGGGTGCTCTCCTTCTGTATGTTGTAGTCGGACAGGGTACGCCCATCCTCGAGTTGCTTGCCGGCGAAAATCAAACGCTGCTGGTCCGGGGGAATCCCTTCCTTGTCTTGGATCTTCGCCTTGACATTATCAATAGTGTCGGACGACTCGACCTCAAGAGTGATCGTCTTTCCAGTCAACGTCTTGACGAATATCTGCATTCCTCCACGCAAACGCAACACAAGATGCAAAGTAGACTCCTTCTGAATATTGTAATCGGACAGCGTGCGCCCGTCTTCGAGTTGTTTGCCAGCGAAAATCAACCGCTGCTGGTCAGGGGGAATACCTTCCTTGTCTTGAATTTTCGCCTTGACATTATCAATAGTGTCAGAAGACTCGACCTCAAGAGTGATCGTCTTTCCCGTCAACGTCTTGACAAAAATCTGCATTCCTCCACGCAAGCGCAGGACAAGGTGGAGTGTCGACTCCTTCTGGATATTGTAGTCTGAGAGAGTACGACCATCCTCAAGCTGTTTGCCAGCGAAAATGAGACGTTGTTGGTCAGGGGGGATTCTACCATCACGTATTATTTATAGTCTTTTTGAGATAACAGAGATAATCCACACCCTTCCTTATCTTGGATTTTGGCCTTGACGTTGTCAATCGTGTCGGAAGACTCGACCTCAAGGGTGATAGTCTTTCCGGTCAAGGTCTTGACGAAGATTTGCATTCCTCCGCGAAGGCGTAGGACAAGATGAAGAGTGGACTCCTTCTGGATATTATAATCCGAAAGAGTGCGCCCATCTTCGAGCTGCTTTCCAGCGAAAATCAGGCGTTGTTGGTCAGGAGGAATTCTGTGCTTAAAGTCAATATGGGCGTTGCTAAAATATGATTCGATCCTTACCCCTCTTTGTCCTGGATCTTCGCCTTGACGTTATCGATGGTGTCAGAGGATTCGACCTCAAGGGTGATGGTCTTTCCAGTAAGTGTCTTCACAAAGATCTGCATGCTAGACTCGCARGCTGAGTCGTCATAAAAAAGGCGGGTGGGACACAATTACTTACATGTCAGCGATGAAGGTGGTGGTTCTGGTGTGGGGTAGTGGCGCTGTGAGTCTTATAAGAGGGCCAGCTTACGTACTCCGAGTCTGACACGTGCTCATGTCTTCTGTCATCTGACGACTTACGCAGCGCACCGCCAACAAAAAAAAAGCATGGCAAGAGCAAACAATTACAGTGCCAACTAATTGTTGCCACACAACTGTCACAAAAAATTTAATTTCACGCAGTCATGAAACTGTTGAGATACGTAAAATGATAYATCTATATTATCATACATTCGGGCTCCGGAGTGCTGGATCCGATGCTTGTTTCCAATCTGAACAGAAACAATTAGGTTATCACTCTCTTTGATTTCTCAGATGAGGGTTTATCATCATCATGTTCAATTAATATCACGAGGCAAAGTATCCCTTGATGCCACGTTTGTTTCATACCGGCTCATGGATCGTCAGGAACCCCTGGAATTTCTCCATGTTGGAAAGTTGATGCCAGAATAGGGTGTAGCCAGTTTTGAGTTTGCAGGATAGACACGCTTCCCTGACGTCCGCGGAGTCATAGAATGTGATATCTGGAAGGTAACTATCTGATAGGTGTGATACRATGAGATACGCTTCATTACCAGCCCGAAATAGACTGGTGCTTCCAACTATGCCAGGTAATGCTGTAGTGGTCACTTCAAGTTGGAACCTGGGATCCAGTGAACTGGCGGGAGTTTGATAGATGACTTCAGTTCGGCGATTCCGCCAAACATTCGTTGGAAAGCACGCCAGGCTCGTCTGGCACACAATAGCCCTTTTCCGTACACTATATGCAACGTACGCGAAGTTTTTTGTCTGTCTCCGAGGTCTTAGCATATCAGATTTTTTTCACCGTAGCTCACTGAGATTCTGTAGCACTCGATCTTAGCGAATATTGGCGACGTCATAAACGCGTTGAAATCAGCAGACCGCCCTCTTAACAACAACTTGTCCTCGGAAAACGATCCGGCAATGTGACGACGCCGCCAGGCAGAATTCTAAAGCTGTTGTGCTTGGAGAGCCGAGATGTCGGTCCGCTGTCCTGGGTCCTCGGCAGAGTGGGAAGCAACAGAACTTCAATGAATGTACTCTGCTCTATTTGACCATCTTGCTGCAGGCCTTTAGGCCAAGAAGATCCTTTCAAGTTTGTAGAAGTACGTACATATATAATCTTCTTTCGTCGTTACCACGCTTTCGCTACCGGTCTCAGGTCTGGCTCAAAATCGCACAAAGGGACCGAGCTTGAGCGACGTATAATACCTGCGGCGTCGAGCGATCGAAATGATGCACCTCGATTATCCGCATAGCACTGTATCACGTCCTTAATTTCATTCCATGATTGGATAGAAAGATACTGCAGGACCTGCAAACCAATATTCGGACCTGATGCACGACAGGAGAGGGGTAGAGGGCATACGTAGTCGGTGCCGCGATAGCACGGAAGAAAATCGGGCGCCATGTATTGTGTCATATGCTGGAGGATGGTGAACATGACTACAACTTACGAAGATTGACGCTGACCGCCAGTGTCTTATGAGAGTCAGCGATATCTGGATAACTGAAGTTGAGATGACGATGATCAAGAACAGTTTAAAGAAGGTTCGTCATTGGTACTTTGTAGGCGAGGTGCAGAATTTCGACTAACGAGGTCTTGATTCGGATGAATAAGGGTCTAGATCTCCTTGGATCCCCGCCTTGACATACCTGCGCAGGATGAGATAATTCTGGAACTCTTCGCTCTTCTCCATGGAGGACAGAATATCCCCGGACTCGGTGCTGATGTAATGGCCACAACTTTAAATAAATTACCAGATGCTCCCGCAAAATAATGTCGCCCTGTTGACCCAGTCTCATAGGGCTATTGCCGCCAAAAAGAGGGCTAAGAAGGAACAAGTAAAGGAAATCGTTTTTGATGAAGAGGCGCGGAGGTGTGTTAGTTTGACAGCATCGTGCACAACTCATTCATTAATTGTTCAGAGAGTTTCTGACCGGGTTTCATAAACGTAAAGTAAAAAGAACTGAGGCGGCGAAGAAGAAGGCTGTAGAACGTCAAAAGCAAGAACAAAGGGAGGAGCGGAATGAGGTAGGGCCTAGTATTATAAGATATCGGCGAAGGTTGACTGTTCCTCAGCAACGCCGCGCGCTCCGTGAACGCGCCAAAGAGAATGCCGCACAGGTAGAAAAGGCTTACGGCGGTACTCTAAGTAAGCCATTCCACCATATTGATCACCTGGCAGGACMTTATTATAATTAGGTGAAGAAGAATGGACAGGCATTCACGAATCGGATGGTACTTCAGATCATGAAGTCGATCACGAATTCGAGGACGAAGAACAGTTGGCGATGGTCACTGTTGTCGAGGACTTTGACGTTCACTTTTTCGGCCCCAACGAGGCGAAGAGACGACCCCAGACAATGAAGGGGGACTTGGATACCATCCCCAAGCGGCCCAAAGACAACTCACAAAAGCCCAAAAAGATTCTGTATCAAACAAAAGAAGCGCGGAAAAAGGAAAGACTTAAACAGCGTGCGAGGAGAATAGAAAAGGCGGAATTAGCAGGCAGAAAAAAGAATAGATCTGCGTCGAAGTGATACATGTACTAATTCAAATTGTGTCGGAGTGGCGTGACGTGGCGTGACGAGGACCGCGAACGAACGTGTTCAGTACACACGACAATCACGCTGTTAGCTACGCGCAATGAACTCACTCTATACTTCGGGAGTCCGCCAGACGAACTCGATACAAGCGGACTTGGAGCGGCTGAGGAATGGAGATAATTCTGCGTCGTTGCTGGGTGCGTCTTCGTCACGCCAGKTTGCTTTGATGCATATGATGTTGCTGACCTTTCAGGAATGTGCGTGTTTTGTTGTTAGGGCAGATATCCGCGTCTTTGGCTGCGATGCAACGAACGATAGATGACTATGACTCTATGGCCAAACGAGAAATGATCAAGGCAAAGCAGGAAAAGGCACAAATGTTAGAATATCATTCGATTTGGGCTTGAGTGAGTCTGACGACATTAACAGGCGAGTTCAGAAGTTCAGAAGCGATTACGCAGAATTGCGGGGCCAATTTGAGGCTTTGAAAGAGAGGGCCTCCGCCGAAGTGCGCCTTTATGTGATCTGTACTGCATACTTACAAATATTTCTTATTAGAAAGCTGCTGCGAATCGTGCAGAGTTAGTAACAAACTCAGCAATACCACTGTCACCTAGTGATGCACGGAGACGATTCCAACCTTCACAGCAATCCACCTTGCACCCTGGCCTTCGTCCTCAAACCGAACAGCATTCTGAGTCACCGTTTCGAGGTCCAAGCCCGTTTGGGATACGAGAGGCGCACGCATTGGACGAACACACTTTTCTCCAAAACGCGGAGCACCGAATAGATGATTTTCTCGCCCAGGGCAGAGAAGCTCTGGATAATCTAATAGACCAGAGAAATGTGCTCAAAGGAACGCAGCGAAGGCTGCTGGATGCTGCGAACACGATGGGGTTGAGCCGAGATGTCATTGGATGGATCGAAAAAAGAAGGTTAGCCTGCCCTGCCGCGTTACTCCGAGCATRTACTCAACACAAGTATGTTGCAGTACTCAGGATATGTATATCTTCATAGGAGGAGCTATATTCACTTTCTTCTGCTTTTATCTTATTTGGAGTCAGCTTGGCTGAGTCTCACAGCATGTCGTTCGTCACGTAGTGTAAACCCGAGTAGCTTCCGCGTAATTGCTAGAGTTGAGTACAGCATTCTTCGGTTTCTGAAACTCGTTGGATGTGAATGTGACCGCTAAAGTAAGGTACGTTGCCTGAAAAAGCGGCCGCCAGACACGTTGCGCACAGCCTGGCAGTGCAGCTTGTGCTTTATCAGGTATGATTGCAGAATGCTTCCATTGCCATCTAACCCTAGGCAAACAGCAGAAACACACGCGACTTAATAATGTAGCCCTCATGTCTGCTGCGAGGTAGTCTCGTGCTTCAAGTGGGCTATGCCTCGAGGACTTCCCCGCAGGCAGACCCTGGAATTGCAATATTAGAGCCGCTGCCTCGACACATCCTATCCTTCCTGTATACTTACTACCACCATGGTTCAGATTTCCGAACGCCMAGTGGGACCTGACGATGTAGCCGTCACTATTTACCCTCATTCCGAATTGTGGAAGCTCCAAGCTGTCGGTTATCATCGTGTGCCAGAGCGCACATGGGGTAGACTCGACAGGAACTCTCCAGTGTCTGGCCTATGCGTGGACATGGCCGACTCCGGTCTCGTTTTCGTTTGCCATTGCAGGTCGACTGGTAGAACAACGGTGATGCACACACCCCCAATGGTCGACATACAGGTGCGCCCATTCTTGTTTACTAGGTTCTGCGAGAGTAAGTATGGAATGATTGTTTTGACCAGGCTCTCGTCGACCAGCTGGATTATGTTACAAACAAGGCGGCCGCATCTGCTGAACTAATTGTTCTCAGAGGCGGAATTTACTCCGACTCGAGAAAGCTTGAGCTTGTCGGCGGTATCCTGCGCTCCATCGATGAGGACGAGGCATGGGTCGACCAGTTCGTACATGACATGCGGGTCCACGCCAAAAAACTGGCTTTGCCTCTAACTGTCACTCGCCCCGCTCGCTGCCTGGAGCACGGATGCGTGCTCGTGGACAAGCAGACAGGAAAAATCACCATACCTATCCCAACAAATGGTTTCTCGACGGACAAGCACCCATATATTGGGCTACCGGAATCGATGACAGAGACCCAGTTCTTACAGGTCAAGGCAAAGGACAAATTCTATCGCATAATCTCTACAGCACATGCGATATCGATGCAACAGTTTGGCTTCCGGCTTGCCTACCCCTGTTTCCTCCAGTACGACGGTGCCAGCCCCACTCCATTGCCGCGCATGCCAGATTTTGCCAGAACACTTCTTCAGCAGTACGTGCTTAATGGCCCGCTACCCTCCGACCTTGTCGTCCCTGTCAGCGAAAAGCTGAATGTCAACATCTCGGAAGAACTTCGTGGATACATCAATCAATATCCGCTTCGAGAACAAGGCTTGTTCTGTGAGGTCTGCCGCAAACCAGCAAAGAAAAATTGCAATACCTGCCGCACCGCGTGGTATTGCTGCAGGGACCATCAAACTTCGGACTGGAAAGATCACCGTGCTTGGTGTAAGAGTCATCGAGTTGCAGGCTCATCCACGTCCCAACGCCGTGACAGTGGAGAATCTCAGGCTTCGACGCAGCTCTCTGATAGAGTTTCAGGCTCATTCTCCATGCCCCAACGCCGCGATAGTGGAGAATCTCAGGCCTCGACGCAGCTCTCCGGCAAGATTGTGGCGCGGCAGGAGACATCCGGAAATATTATGGCGAGGCAGGAGACACCCGGCAATATAGTGGTGAGGCAGGAGACATCACCCAATATTGTGGCGAGGCAGGAGACATCCGACATGCCCAAGGCAGTAGCTGCAGCTGCAGAGACAGAGGGTGAGAAGGAGATCGTTTCACATGAACAGAATGGACAGAAAGGCGAGGAGGTATCCATTTCTCACGTTATTCCGCAAGAAGTCAAGACGGAGGTGATCGAACGATTGATAACCCCTGAGAAGACCGAGGAGAACGTTGAGCAGGATAACGCTAAGCAGGACAACGCTAAGCAGGACAACACCGAGCAGGACCACGCTGAGCAGGACAGCACAGTTGCTGTTAAGGAAGAACCAATCGCTAGCACATCGACCGAATTAGAGAGTTCGCCGCGACCACAAAAAGTCCTAACCCTGAGGGACCGGGACCCACGACCCTTGCTGCGCCAAGTTCGCGCCAAGCTGAGCTTGGTGCAAGGATCGGATGCAAGAGCCGTTTTCCACCGCAATCTGAAAATTCTTGTACGATTATTATATTCTTGGAAATTCTACTTCTGTATTGGTAAGTTCCAGTCTTCTGTGAAGAATTAGCTATTGACCATGCGCCATGCATACAGCTTCTGTCGTATTCGCATATATTATCCGCACGTATCACCACGATATTCATCTTATCTATCCGCTTGCCTAACTTTTTCTCAATGACGTTAATAATAATGATCCTCCGTTCACGCTCATACGTTTGTAGACCACGCACATGTTTATTATGTTCCATATGCATATGTACTATGTCTTGTAAGCAATACACCCGATTACTTCAATAAGTTGGGGAGAACAGCTTTACTTCGTCATCTTCATTTCCGACGATATGAACTCTATGACCAACACCAGCAGGAACACAGCCTTCTCCGAGCGCGGCTTCCAACGCTACCTTGGTTCTGAAACCAGAACAATGCATAGGGAGCACGTACATCGGTGCTGGCCTCAGTCGCTGGGACAAAAACTCTACTGTAGGGGTCAGCCTGGACTCGAACTCTGGTCCAGCTAAATGAAGACCGCCGATAATCTGGGCATGAATTGTTGATAGGTAAAAGGCGAAAAGCTCCGAGATGAACACTCGCCATGAATACGGGTCTATTGAAGGTAGAGATCGCATCTTTGACCACGTTGACTATCCCAGCATGGGAGCATCTATCACAAACGACGTGTCACATCCCATGCAATAGAAAGAACACACAGAAATCACTTACGCACTGAATATAACCAGGCCTTTCCCAGCCACATTCACCGCAGCATAACGTTCATCCATGACATGCTGAAAACATCACCCCCCAAAAAAATTAATAAATGACCCATCGCACAATTTCCGAGGTAAAACAGCCACTGACATGCTCAGGAACCCACTTTCCCTTGGCATCACCACTAGGACCGCCTTGGACCCATCTCACAGCACTCAGCATCCCCGTCTCAAACGCGGTCAGCCTAGGAATTTCGCCGCTGACCCAGACTGTACCACCAGCCACCGCATGTCCTTCTGCATGCTTGTCGAGTATACCACCCGCCTCCTCGATCTGGGTGAGCGTGGGGTCGGGCGGTATCGCACAAAGGACTTTGTCGAACGAGGGCCCGGGCGCGATCCCACGCGATATCGGGCGGTCCGGGTGCACGTCCACGATGCAAGGACGGGGCGCAGGTAAGAGGCTCGATTCCTGGCTCGCTTTGCCTCGCAGCCGTAAAAATGAGAGAAGCCCGCCAGTATGGTCGCTATGCCAGTGTGAGGTTACGACGCGGTCGATCTCGTCAATGGGGATATGGAGGGCCGCGACATTACGAACAAGAGAGAGCGAATCGGGTCCGGTGTCGAACAGTGTAAGGTGCCGCCTCTCATCGCCTACTTGAGTTTCCTGTCGTTATGGCACGACTCATTTCGGACGCCAACTGAGGAAAAGTTTATACCGTACCAGAAGTGCAGAGAAACCATGTGCGCCTGAAAGGCATCATGCATCATGGTAAGCGACACGCGGAATAGCATCTACGTACCACAGCAGAATTTGTCAAAATCAAGGACAGGTACACCTGTCACCTCGTCAGGTGGAATTGCATCTTGTTGCAGGTGCAGAACTACTTCTTGGGTGAAACCTGGAGGTAATTTTGTCATCCATTCTATTGGGGACGGGCAATAGCCTGCCAATTTTGGAACTCCGACGTGACGCGTCGACGCGTGGGCATAATGTCTCATTAA